>JANRMJ010000026.1:19059142-19102256 GCA_025584955.1 Alethe diademata
TATATGTATATGTATATGTATATGTATATGTATATGTATATGTATATGTGTGTGTGTATATATATATCTATAATTATTATTTTATTACTATTTTTAAAAGTGAGCTCAGTGTGTTTTGAGCCATGCAAGCACCTCTCTCAGCAGATGACTGTGCTTCTGCTTTTTCCTGCTACTGCTCATCCATCATCCCCTGTGCCAGTCCTGATGTGGCCTGCAAACTCATCACCCTCTCAAGCCCTTCTTAACTCAGAAAGAGCAAAAATCAGTTTGGAAACAGTAAAATCCACAGCCTGAGGACTGGCATAGAGGCCTGACATCAAGGGAAAAATCAATGTATTGACGACCTTTAAACTTTCCATGGGGAGAGGAAATGGTGCCAGCTGTGGCAACAGGCAGGGCTCGCGGAGAAGGACACAGCTGGATGGCAAAAATTGCATCTTGTCCCCTCTCACACACTACCTCACATCTGAATCCCATGGGCTATTTTTGCCAAGTAAGAAACAGAGGCAAGAAACAAAAGCCCTGAGAAA
Organism: Alethe diademata; assembly: GCA_025584955.1. Taxonomy (NCBI): domain Eukaryota; kingdom Metazoa; phylum Chordata; class Aves; order Passeriformes; family Muscicapidae; genus Alethe; species Alethe diademata. The sequence continues at coordinate 19,059,673 of JANRMJ010000026.1, forward strand.
GGCAGTGGTGTGGGCAGGGGCTGAGATTGGTGGGCAGCCCACAAGCAGGAGAGATGACAGTTAGCATCTGCTACCCTTGCTGCAGAATTTCTGGACTTGTTTATTCACTGTTTTTCTCCTCCCCTCTCTAATTGTTTTCCTCAACCATGCAATTTGCAGCTCCTGGTTCCCTGCCCAGTGATTTGGGCTGGGGATCGCAGCCCAGCCCAAGGTCTCTGGCCAGTGCTCTTGGCCTGAGAGGCTGGGGGCTGCAGGAGGCTTCAAAGTGTGCACTGATCACAGTTTCTCCTTGCCTATGATGAGCAGGTTTTGCACTCCTGGAGGTTTTTGGCCACACACAAGCTCCTCACAGCTCTCTCCTCCCTACCTACTTGCTCCAAGCTTCTCCTCCTGTCTCAGGCCATGCCAGTTTGCACCATCTTTGGTTTGTCCTGTTGCTTCCACCCACACTCCCACGAAGACCGAGCACCTCCACCTCCCTTGTGTAGGTTTGTGGATCTTCAGGCAGCCCAGCACTGCCTCCAGGAGCCCGTCCCCCAGGGCTGACTGAGTTTCAGCAGCAGCAAGGATGTGGTCAGACCCACACAACCACGGGGCACTGTGGGAGGCAGTAGCTGCCCAGCCCCACACACAGCATGTGCAGCATCCATCCCTCATCCCTCTGCTCCAAAACAGAGTCATCCTTGCAGCTCCATGGCCTTAGGACAGGCAGGAGTTATTCTCTTTGAGTCAGGTGTCCTAAATCCTGTTAATACTAGTCCCTAGCCCTCTGTTTCACAGTTGTGCTGGTGGCTTCAGCCTGCATGTCTCACTGCCCTCCCAGGACAGGGGCTCTCTGCTTCCTTCTCCTGCCAAAATGTCCCTAGTGCTGCCTGGCCCTGGTGCCTCAACATGCCTCAAAGAGCGTGCTGGAATGGGTACCCCTGAAGACTTCTGGGACTGGTTGTCCCCAGTGTGACCCCCAGTACCACCCCACTGGTCCCTGACCCCAAGCAGGACCCTGTGAAGTCTCAGCCTGGGGCTGGGAAGGGTGAGCGGTGCTCAAATCATACAGAGTCACCTATGGCTTAATTCATAGGTGATACAATTAATAGTATTAGTTGTAGCGTGATCAGTGGAAGAAACCCCACACTGTGGAAGGGGGAACCACAAGCACTGAATTATGCTGCAAAACGCAGCTACAGCCATGCACAGTCCTCTGGCACTCAGAATCTCATTACAAATATAAGATGGGTTTAGCTAAATAAATAGCCTTTATATAGTATGTCAGACAAGTGTGGTCCATCCCCTAAAAAATTTAGGCAGTTTTGGAGAAGAGCCAAAAAATACTTACTAAATTATAGTGAAGCCAGACAGTCCCTGAGCTCCACTGACTTTGGAGGGGGCTGTGCTGGGCACCCAGTTCTGCAATGAGCTGTGTGAAGAGTGCCCCTTCTGTTCCACTCCTGGTGGAATTTGAGCACCATGTTAGGACTAGACCTGAAGCCTCCAGCACAACAAAGCCTGAAGACTGCCAAAATCTGGAAGCTCTTCCTTTTGCAAACCTGTTGGCATTATTTCCAAACTTTGACACTCTAAGTGTGACCTGTATAACAAAAGCCCCAGGCTTGTCACATGTGTAATCTTCAAATGTTTTTTAAAATGCTGCATCGATGTCCTTGTGCCCTGATCACCTTCCCTGTTGACCAAGCTGGAGAATAGGGTTGGGAAGACCCTAGTATGCCGTGTCACCCAGGTGCCCCTGCTCAAGAGGGGTTCAGCCCATCTGCACAGTCCTGCTCTCCTGGAGCTCCAGGAAAAGTGCCACTGTGGATACATCCTCACTGAGGACAGCAAGAAGATGCTCTGCACATGTGCTTTGGAGGGAAGAAGCAGGTGGTCCTGTCACCTCCATGCTTTCCTGGTCCTCCTCCTTGGGTAGAAGGGGTCTCAGGAGAACATGCAGTTCCAATTTTGATGATGGTTCCCAGTGCCCCTTCCATGGGGGAGTGAAACTGTCCACAGGCAAAGGTTCCTCTGCCTGCAGAGGTGGGAGGACAGTCTGGTGAACAGATTCAGGCCACCAAGAGCAGACCACCACTAGTGCCCTACCTTCTCCCTGCTTTGAAATCTGCAGTCCTCCTTCAGCAAGCAACCACCCCTCTGTGATTGTCAGTTGGAGTGATTGTCACCAAGTATGAACAGCCAAGGCAGTGCCATCCTGAGGACGTTGGTTAAGTTTCACAGACAGGCATGCATGGAAAAAAGGGGGTTCTCCAGACACAGCAGACAGTTGGGGTGACAACATTGCCTCACCAGCAACTACCATGTTAAGACAGTGCTGGGCTTACTGGTGCCTTTAGAGGAGATGTTCCCAAGCCTTTTTATGTTTTTCTATTGATGCTTGTAAGCAGATTGGTGCTGGAGATATGTATGAACCCAGCTTGGCTGAAGTGCCCTGAGCCATTCTACATTTCTAGGAAAGAAATGTTGATGGCAGAGTTTGGTAAACAAAGCTCTTGTGTCAAAACAGGGACATCGACCCTGTCAGGAATGTGTGGTGTGGTGGACCCAGACACACAACCTCAGCGTTCACTGGCTGCGAAAGAAAAAAATCTGAGAACAAACAATAACAACTTCAAACTTTGTTCCATTTGTGTTCTCAGGGCCCCTTGGCCCTCATTAATAAATAACAAAATATACAAATTAAGAAACAGGAAAAACAGAGAGGCAGAGGAACATAAATAAGGGGAAAAGGGAAAGGCACTTTGAAGAGAAAGCTGAGCCTGATTCCCAGCTCAGGGCAGCCATTTCCTCACTACAGCTTGAAGATGCCAAAGTAGGTGTTGCCGTGGCTGTACTTCACTTTCGTGGAGTCTGTCACATTGACAAAGACCATGTCATCTTCCCGGAGGTTGAAGACACCTCCCACACGGATGGACTGGAGTTCACAGAGGGACTTCAAGGCGCTCTGTGTCTTTTGTCCTTTCAGCAAGAGCCGGTCCTCTTCCTTGGGGATATGCAAATAAATATAGATGGTGAAGGGTGCCAAAGACACTTCTCTGGTGCAGAAGCTGACTTGGGAGTAGATGTAGTAGAGTCCTGCTTCCTCCACCTTCAGTTTCCCCTCCTTGTTGGATATCAAGCTGCTTGTGGGGCCATACATGGTCTCCTTCCACTCCAGCACTGTAGGGAGAGAGCATGGCAGGTGAGCTCGGAGATGGAGACTTCCAGTTTGGCAAGCTGATTTGGGGGGATTCCCATAAACATCTGGCCTCAAAGCCCCTGTCTGTCTGCAGGGTGCAGTTAGTGGGGTAGCCAGTCCAGGACACTATCCCCAGCCCAGGGGAGCAGGGACCTTTTCCCAAGCCAAAGCAGGTTTAACCCATGTTGCTGATCACTGGCTTTGTCAGTCTTGACTCGATATGTGAGTGGAGGAACAGTTAGCTTCCTTCATCTAGCCAAGTTTAGGAAATGTTTAGGGAAGAGGATTGCCTGTTTACCTCAACAGACCAAACACCGTGTCACTTCCATTTGCTGCCTCCATGGACTTCAGTGGGACACCCTCCAAGCCCTCAGAGCACTACCAAAATATGCTGCAACTCTGCTCTTCAGAGCCTCCCATCCCAGTTTTCCCAGCTGGGGGCTGCTTTTCCTCCAGAGTCCTTCCTCCTCTCGAACTCTGGAGATGGTGAGGCTTGACCAAGGAAGTACAAAAATTAGCATTTCACAGTTGCTATCCCTGCCTGGGTGCAGAGCTGCAAGGGCTTAGTGCAGTGAGTACTGCTTCCCATTGGCAGGACCATGGTCCACACAGATAAGGTGCTGCCACGAATTTTGGGACACTTTTGCTGTCATCAGGGTAGCTCATGTAGTTGGTGCAGATAAGCCTATACAGAGAACTGGACGCCATGGCTGTAGGGGCTGAACTCAGCTACAACCTCTGGAATTTGGACCTCTGCCTTCCCCAGCCTACAGAGACACCTGGAAGAGCAGCCAGGGGGAGCAACTTGGCTCCAAGGGGAATAATGGGTTCAACTGCCCCAGTCCAGAGACAGTGTGCCATGGGTAGTCCTGGGGGAGCCATGCAGCCCATGGGCCGTGACCAAGCATCCCACAGTGACATTTCCCCACAGCTGAGCTCTAGGCGACTGCTGCTGTCTGGACCCTGCTTTATAGGCTCAACCAGTGCTTGAGCAGGGAGTTTTAAAATACAGAGAGTTTCTCACTTCTTTGATCTTATCTAACATTAAGCTTTCCACAGGTAGACTGAGCTCTGGGTGAAATGCTGCGTCAGAGATGGAAAGAGCAGTTGCTGATTACTGTCAGTCACTCCAGAATTAAATCAGAAGTGCTCGGATTGTGAAATCCTTTCCAGATGGAGTGACTGACTTTGCAAGCTCATACTCACTTTGGTAATCCCTCCTATTGTGGGAAGTCTCTCAGCTAAAGCTACGCTGGGGGACAGAGCAGCGAGAGCAGCCACGGTCGATACAGTGGCATGTACAAATGCCAAAGGACTCATGTATATCTCTCAAACCTAATGTGGCCATGGCTGTAAAATATTTCAACTTGACTAAATCAGTTTGGAGCCCTATGTTGTGACTGTAAAGCTCTCAGCCAGCCCACATTGCTACTAGGACCACTATGGGTGAGAAGAGGATAAAATTAGCAAATGAAAATGCGAGCAGAGCCCTTCTGCAGCAGCCACTCCAGCAAGAGATGGCCAGGAGAGCAAAAAGATCCATTTTAAGAACAAAAAAAAGGGGGGGAGTTGTTTTCCTTAAATACAAAGATAAAAAGTTTTCCACTGATAAAAAACCCCGGGAAGATTAAGCCCTTGTGGCGCATTTCTAGGAAGGCACACATAGGGCTACTGAGTACATGTGGGATGTGTGAGCCCCACGTGGCACAGGTGCAGGTGGTGATGTGATCTCTGGGAGGTTTGCTGTATTTTGGGGACACACTTTCATGCTGGAGTTGTTCTGTCCCTGTCCCTGCCCTCAGAGAGCCACAGGGCAGGACTGCGAATGCACACTGCTGTGTCCCTCTGACTCCTCAGTCGGGGTAGAACTGGGTGAGTCTGTCTTACCTGAGCCTGCCTTGCTGCTCTGCTGACCTGCCAGATGAACTGCAATTGGCTCCCTCTTCTCTGCTGCAATTTAAAAAAGTCACTGTTATTGATGCCTTGGGGACTTGCAGAGATTGCAGCACCTCCTGCCCTTAATGGTTCTCTGCAGTCCAGATCTCACCCCCAACCCTGAGTGAGGCAGGACGTGGCCTCCACTCAGCAAAGACCTGCAGGTGCCTCTGAGGTGAAGCCTCCGATAGATAAAGCCTACAGAGGAGACGGTGCCACCTTGCCTGTCGCTGGAACAGTACCTGGATGTGCCCACACCTCACCTGCCACAGATGACTCATTCTTGTGTGTCAAACGGGGATGCTCATGGTGCTCAGGGCCTGCGATGTAAAAAGGCCACAGATTTAATTTTGGGTTGGATTTCAACAACTTCCAACTGTCTACTCTGGCCCCCAGATGAGCCTGCGCTGGGGAGACAGCCCAGTATCCCCGTCTGCCAGCCCACTCCGAGCTCAGTCCTACCACAATGGGGATGCTTCAAACCTCAACTCATCCCCTGCCTCCACACCATGCCCTGAGAAACTCATGGGCTGTTGAAGGAAACCCCTTCCCAGGCCAAGGAACTCCTCCTGCCACAGCAAGCCATGAGTGCACTGGTTACACCAGGAAACTCACCTCTCTGCATTTCAAACTTAGGCTGCTCCTTGAGGGGTCTGTCCTGTTACAACAGCAAAAATACATGGTTTTTTTCAAAATCAATGATTTTGAAAGGTTCTATATAAAAGACGCTCTTGTCACAGCTGGGGGTGGTGTTATTTGGCTCCAACAGCCCTGTCAGCTCTTGACAGAGGATACACAAACCAGAGAGCCTCCTCTTGTACCTTCCCCAGCTTCACACATGACCATGGGCTCTTTGCAGCAGGGAGTTTGTAGGGTTTATGGTCTTAGGTTTTATTCAGTTAGAATGATAGGTAAAGTTTATTGAAAATAATAAGATAAACAAACAAAAAAGATCTCCTTTTCGTGAGACAATGCAGACTCATGCTTCTCCTCACTGGTTGCCAGGAGCTCTGTTTCCTGGCCAAAGCCTTGCACTGTCATTGACACCTGGGCAAAGTGGGCAGAAAAGTGTTCCCAGTGGCAGATGGCCACGAGCATCCTCACAGCCACCCAGCAAAGGACAGGAGCAAGGTGCCAGACAGCAGAAAATCAGTTATTTTCAGACCGGAATTAGGGAGCAGAGCCAAGGGGGTTGCAGCTCCATGCCACCCACCACAAGCCCCAAACATACCATGGCATGGTGCAGCTGGATGTGCTCTGATCAAAAGCATTTTACAAAAAAAAAATCAATGAGATTTTTCAATTACATCAATATAGTGTAAAAAGAATACAGTCTAAAAAGGGCAGGTGCTACACAGCCCTAAAGTAAAGGACACCCATGGTTTTTAAAAAAAGCTTGGGGTGAAGCTCTGTGTATGACTGGGAGCCCCTCTTCCCCTTCAGTGAGATCTTTATCTACCCAACAGCATATACCTTGCACTGGATGTTCTGGAAGCCCTTTATAATCTTTTCACAGTCCAATAATGTCGACTTCTGACCTTCTGCTGTCTGACATTTCTGTACTTTCTTCAGGAAGATGTAATCTTCATTTAAGTTCAACACCTCTTCCATCTGCCAGCAGGGGAGAGAAGGGAGGGTCAATGTAATGTTGATAGGAAAACTGCAACAGCTGGCAGCAGAGCCATGCTGCATTCCTGCCAGCAGTAAATCCAGCCTGGGAGGCCCAGGGTCGGATGTTCAGCACTGGGATGAGTTGGGAAGACAAACTATGGGCAGCAAGAGATCCCACCAGACACGCAGCACAGCATCTGTGCCCTCATCCACTGAGAATTGAACCCATGGAGCCCACCCTCACCCTAACTGACAATGCTAGGTGAGAGGAGGATTGCTCAGGATCTATTTTCTATAACCTTGATAATTAATTTAAATGTGCCTCTCTGACTTTTCCTATAGGCACATCCTAGGGGGTGGCTCAGGGGCTTGGGCTTTGCAGCTCCTTCTCCAATGGCCCCAGCAGGCAGCTGGGATGCTCACTCAGCCCCTCACTGCCCTGTCCACACAGGGGGGCTTTGAACTGTTTCTGCTCATTTATTGACTAAAAACATTGCCAGCAAAACAAAACAACATGTAGGTTGGGGCTGAATTGTGCCAAGATCTTCAGATTTAAAAAATTAAATAAATAAATCAGAGATTCAAGAAGAAAATAATAAAATGCTGATACTGATTTTTAAATTTACATCTGTTGGGGTGTTTTTGTTGTTGTTTTTGTTTGTTTGTTTCTGTAAAAACCTAATATTCAATTAAATGATAAAGAGAAAGGGCAGCTGATCATGAGGACACAGAGTCAGGCAGAGAGCTCAGCACAGGCAGCACTAGGATGTGGAGGGTCATATTTGAAGCCCTGCCACAAGCTCTGAATGCAACTGAAATCCTCTTGCCACCTGTGACTCCATTTCAGCTGCCTCTGATCCTCAGCCATGCCCCCCTACAGTCACATTTCCCTCTGCCAGAGACCCTCTACACGCCTTCATGACAGCCTGCAACCTCCATGCAGTGAAGTTCCCTTCCAGCCCTCTGATATAAAAGCCCCCCTAGCCCAACATTGTTCTCCACCCTTGTAGATCAGAAACCACACACTTAAATTTCAATTTAAGTTGAAATGACACATCTAAAAATCAGTAACATCCACCATATCAGTGTATCTGGTGAGCAAAATGCATTCTGTGTTTTAGGCACATATTTCTTTAGCTGGCAGTTGTTTCTGGCTTGAAGGAAAATGGCTTTAGATTGGTGATTTTATGCATCATGCAGAACAGCTATGGCCTTAACCAACTTCAAAAACAGCTTTCTAGACTTTAACTTTTTTTGGTAAATATTGTCCTAAGTATGAGGCAGGATCACTGGTACTGTGTACCCTCAAAAACTGAGAAAGTACTAAGGTCCAGTCTTTTCTTCCCTCAACTGAAAGACAGCATCTGAAGTGAAATGTTGGTAAAATCACTGAATCACTAAAAAAAAATTCCATTTCTGGACATTTCATCATCTCAGTTAGTGTCACCGTGCTAATAAGTGCTACAAATTAAGAAAAAAACACCACCAAGCCTAAAATAGCCACTTGCATGTCTAAACCACACCCTCTTGTCCTCAGACTAGCCGTCAGCTACCCGGTTTACTCTTAACTCTCTTCTCAATTGGTCATTCTCTTTTTGTTAGCAAGGGGATCAGACCTCTTCTCCCGCATATGCCTCCGTGGCAAATTAAAGCAGAAATGAGAACATAGGTGTGATAAATAATACTGCGGTCTCCATCCAGTGGTCAGCACCATCTTCCACTGTGTTCATCCTCTTGGTGAGCAGATATCACCAGAGCTGAAGTCAAACCATGCCAGCAATTCAGCAGAGACAACCTTCTCTCTCCGCTTACCTTATCCATCTTCATGTGGAGATACAAACAGAAGAGCACGGTCCCAATGGTCTGCACTACAATAAATACAGTGAGGAAGCCCATGAACATTTTCATGATGCCAGGAGATGTGCTGCTGATGGGACGGGGTGCCTCAGGGCCATAGGGTTCGTTCATCCTCCGTGCACGTTGCTGGGGCTCCTCCAAATGCGCTGCTTGCAAGTAGCATGAGAACTGCAGTGCGAGTGCCTGCTGCGCAGGGGATACAGGGTACAGCAACCTACACTTCCTGGAAAAAGCTCTTCGTAGTGGGTAGGTTTGTTCACTACCATCTCCCACAACAACAACAACAACAACAACAAAGTTCCTTAGGCTTTCTTCTCTGTTGAACTTCCATGCTTTTTCCTATTCTTCTACCAGAAACAGAGAGAGGTTCTTATTTCATATATTTGTATTTGCCCTTGAATCATTCCAAAATATTCCCTGGTGGGTTTTTTTTAACTGCTGTGAATGAAAGCTTTGTGGCAAGTTGCTGTAAAAGAAATGAAGACTGAATAAAAGTACAGAGCTGCTGAGCAGTACTGGGGGCTGCCAGGGGCTTGGAAGCACTCAGAAATTTGGTTGTTTCTCAGAAGAGAAAGAATGGCTTTTTGCTTTTCATTTCCTTTAAGAGAAGGATGATTTCTGTAGTGAAGATGCTTGGCTGAGGCAGGTGGGCTCTGCTGATTTCTGCTTTGCCTTATGCTCCCCCTGGGTGATGCTTCTGCCTGTGTTGGCTGGATGATCTGGGAGAAAGTACCATCTCCACAGACACTGTGACCCTGGTGTGGACACAGCTTTCATGCTCCTTAGCTGACAGTGGGACTTTGGGCTTGGTGCTTGGCCATCACTTTGGAGAGACAAGTTTTAAGCAGCTTTCTTGATACTCAAGTGAGGTGCTTACCCTGTACCCGAGGGCACAAGCCATCTCATCCCCCGCCCCACTTATCCCTGTTACCTGTATCTATGTACCTAGGCATGAAAAGGGCTGTTGGGAATGCCAGATACTCCTGCCAGCTTCTGATCTCCCAGCATCGCTGCTGTGCAACTTCGAGAAACCCATGTCCCCTCTAGAGCCCGACCCCTCTTGAGCGGGCTGCAGGGAGGTGAAGTCCTTCCCCCCAGCTCTTCAGGAATCCAACATTCATGAGTACATGTAGCACTGCTAAAATAATACACAGTAAATACCAGGGGTTGTCACTGCTTGCAATGGGGGACAGACTTCATTTTCTCCATGTAAAAAGAATAAATTTGGGGATTTTTTGGGATGCAGAAGAGAGGGGCTGCAAGAATATGTTGATTTGAAGGCTTCATCAACCATCATGTAGAGTTGTTTTGAAAGTGGTCTGCTAGAGGGGATGGTCTTATCAGGTGTGCGCACACCCAATACAGGTATGGATCCTGTCAAGGCAGGGGTATGCTGAACAGGTCCTGCTTGCCAGCAGCCCCAGGAGAGGAGGGTGCACAGTGCCTTTTGGGGCTGCTTAGAGCACTGCAGGATGGAGTCCAGCATCTGCTTTTGCTATCTGCCTTCTCTCCCGCATCCTGCCCTGTGTGGTTAAGGTGCTGTGAGCTGCATGCAAATGCTGATAACAAAGCACAAACACCTCTGCAACTGAATCAGGGTTTGACCTTAGCATGTCACTAAGCTCCTAAATATAACATCCTAATCACATGTGTGGGATGGCTCCAGGGTCTTTGTGGGCAGCAATTGAGTAACGGGGCAGAGGATGGCTTGGGATGAGGCCCCAGCTGGTGCTTTGGAGTCATGCAACCCTTCAGCTTGCCAGGACTGTCACACCTCTGCAGTGAGGGGTCGGGCTCATCTTTTGGAAGAGGCTGCCAGCTCCGAGGTCAGCCCCCCTTTTGCCTTCTAGGGGACAGACGAGCCACTGGAGTCCCGAGTGCCCGTGCTCTGAGGGCTACCCACACACCCTGCCCATCCAAGGGCTGCCTTGCTGCTTGGCTCACCAGAGCTTCCTACTCTCCTCAGGAGTGTCCTCTCAGCAGCAGCAAGGTGACCCAAACAGTGCTGGGGGTACATTAGTTTTGTCCACAGGGAGGGTCTCCTCAGCATCACTGGGCTTTGGACCTGGTCCCTTGGGCTTGCAGCTCTGCTCTGCAGAGGATGAAGCCCACACACAGTCTGGAGCCACTGCCAAATACCTAATTTTACTTCTTTTTGTCTTAAAATTGCCTTTGGAAAGGCCAAGCCTGGCCTCCTCTCAGGCATCTTGTCTGACGTCAAGTTCCTGCATACTGTCCCTACCATGGCAAGCTTGCCACAGGCAGAAAGCCATTTGAAAATTCCCAATAGTACCCCAGAGACCTGCGGGCCACAAGGCCACAGTGGGGAGCAGCACCAGCTCCCCAAAGTCCTCGTGCTTTGCCTTAGCCCCATCACACTCACCAGCATTTTCCAGGGCTCTTTAGAATTTCGTCTTAATTTGACACATCTGGGGGAAGTCACTACATGTGAAACGAAATTACATGACAAGTCATCATTTAATACTGTTCCCAAATGTGTTGGGACAGAGGCAGCCAATAACGTGTGAAACCACAGCGCTGAGTGTTGCAGCGCTGAGTGTTGCAGCGCTGAGTGTTGTTTTTGCACAGCTATTCCTGAGCCCTGGCTTTCTCCAGCAGACAAAACATTTCCAAAGACATTTCCCTGTAGCCACCTGCTTCCCTGAAAGGAGAAGAACCTGTAGGAAATGTTGAAAAGCCCAAGCATGTCGCTGGCTCCATTGCATGCACCTTGATGAGGAGGCTGGAACCTTAGATGGGCTGACAGGTTCAGTGAGGAGGATGGGTAAAGGCTCCAGGTTTGGGTAACCAGCAAAAAGCATCACTGGTTGGCCAGCTTGTGCTGCAAACCAGGAAATTCAGTTGCTCCTTGGCAGCACCTGATAGGAGAAACCAGATGGAAAATATGAGAGTGGGATCCTGGCAGAGGTTCAGCAGTAGCAGCTCCTCTTCAGGAAACCACTGCTCCACACCAGCAATCCAGCCCCTTGCTGCTGCAGCTGGGGGGAGCAACCCTCGGGAGCTGTCCACTCTGCAGCACCTGGACTCCCGTTCAACCTGGACCACCATGGCTGCTCTGCCAGGAGTGTTGGATCAAACAGGAGAAGCTGACCAAGCCCTATGGCAGGCAGAACCCTCCAATGAGCTGTTCTGGCACCATTACTGTTCAGAGCCAGGCAACCCAGGGACCTGTTGCAGGGTATGTGTGGTCCTTGGCCCCTTGGGACGTGCTCTGTTGCCACCTTACATGGATAGTAGGGATGGGGGAGATGTGTATCCCTGATTATTTGGCTGCTATAGGAACATGGGGGAGCGTAGCAGAGCAGGGAATACAGTCTTAAGGAAAGTGGGGCATCATCCAGAGAGATGGTGGGCAAGGAAGAGAGGATCCAACACCAGAAGGAAGAGTCTGCCCTCATGGGATAATCCCAGGGAAGATGAAGTCACATCTTCACCTGGTGATGAGCCCATCACCAAGTAACCAACTGGGTTTTCTTTCACCTCCCACGAAACTCTCTGAACGTAACCATGCCCACCCACTCGTGAACCCAAACTGGCACAGTTCCTCCAGCCAGATAACCCCTGGGTGAGGCAATGGGAAAATGTGATCCATTGCTTGCATTCCTATTGCCCTAGTTGTGGTATTTCCACTGATCAGCAAATTGTCTCCACTTGTCTTTGGGGTTCTGAGTTTTGTTTACTGAGAAAATATCCGGCTGCCTGGCCCTGTGATCTGTCAAAGGCTGGGAGCATCTCTGAAGGCAGCAAGGTGAAAGCTGCTGAGAAGAGAGTGATTTTTTGGGGTTTTTTGGGTGCCTGCTGTGGTTTCTTGACTAGCTTTTTAAAATGTGATGCTTGCCCCACACGCTCTTTACAATTAACAAAAGCTGAGCGTTGTGCAGTGCTAAGAACAATACACTCAAAAAGAAGATTTTATTCTGAGTCAGAAAAGGAGTTTGCCTGCAATGCCGTGGGAGGGATGCAGAAAGGAATCTATGAGAGAAACTTAAATTAAGGCCCTTCAGCCCAGGGCTAGAGGCAGAAGGGAAATTTGAACTTTTCTGCCATTTGCTTTTTCACTTCTTTAGATTTTTCACTCTCCTCTATCCTCTGAGCTCTCATGTCTCCAGGACAACACTGTCATCAGAGAGGAAGAGGGAACAGAAATAGCCAGGGCACCACAGAAAACATCACCAGCATCCAGAGAAGGAAAGGTTGCATTACTGTTTCTGTTCATCTACCTCAGTCAAATAAAAGAAGATTCTTGGAGTCCATAGCAGCAAGAAGCAGTCCCCCTGAGAGAAAAACATGTCAATGCTTGTGAAAGTTACATCCCCCTGTGTAAGAGAAGAGCAGAATATGCTGGTTGTAGCCACCATGGTGGCAATGGTAGGCTGCAGCCCCATTGCTTGCCATGGTCCTCAGCCCTGGAGAAACCCATGTAGAGATGAGCAAAAGTTCCAAGCTCCAGCAGATGTGAACACAGGTGGACCCAGCAGGTAGATCAGATCAGATGTGCAGTATCATCTCCACTGCATATTCCTTGCAGATATGAGGGGGCATCTGCCCCACCAGACATCTTCTCTGTCACCCTCCAGAGCAGCAAAGAACAATAGAAAAAGACCAACGGAGGTGACGCTGGGGTGCTGCTGTCCCTCTGAGCAACCCTGTTCCAAGGGTCACTGTCCTCTGTGCCCCCTTCCCTCCTTACCCCCTCAGCTCCCTGCCCTTCTGTACAATCCACAGTTGAACCCCGAGCCAGCCTTTTCCCCAGTGGGCTGAGGTGGGTGGAGAGCAGGGAACGGCAAAGAAACAAGCCCCAGTGACCCTGCAGAGGATGGAGGGCCCCGAAGGGCATGTGGCTTTCCTGCCACATCTGGGTGACAATGCCAGCCTTGCAGTGCTGAGCCACAGAGAGCACCTGGCCTCAGAACTGCTGATGCTGAGCTTTGCTGTAAAACCACAAATGGCACTAGAAACTTCTTGCTGTGAAGGCTGCACCTACTTCTCCCAACTTCCTAAAAATAGAGCCCAGTGTGGGGAGGCCCACGGCCCCGGCCCTGCCAAACAAGCCCCTCTTGCCTGAGTCACGGCGGAAGGGAGCAGAACACCCTGTGCCTTCCCCCATTCTCCGTCAGGTGCTGAAAGCTGCTCTCCCTGCTTGGGCTGCGGGGGCCTGCGCCCATCGGAACAGCAGCGAAACGCCCCGGCGAGGCTCTGCCTTTTCATGTTGTGAAAGGAGATGGGAGGAGTGGGGGAAAGCAAAACCCGGGGAGGATGCAGGGCTGGCGGTGCCAGCACAATGGGTGGGTGGGGAGGCTCCAGGCATCACCCTTGCATCTCTCCTTCCTCCCTGCCTGCCCCAGAGGGACAAAAAGGCAGACGGGACTGCCTGTTCAGCATCCGTGTGGGACACACAAACAAAACAGAAGCCTCAGGAGGAGATGGAGGATGCTACCCTTCCTCTCCCCACTGTGGGGCTTAGCCCCTGGCAGCCGCGACTGCAACTGGCTCCAAGCTCTTGCTGGGCTCCACAAACGAACCTTGCCACTACGCAGCCGTGCCACAGCAGAGGCACCTCAGCTCCCAGCACCCCACAAGGGTCCCTGGCCACCGGCAGGGACATGCCAATGAATCAAGCCATTGTGCCCCATGGACAGTTTCACAGCCATTGACCGAAGTCCAGGAGGAGATGCCATGTGCAGCACTGGGATGGATTTCGTGTGGGTTCATGTCCTGGGAGGTGGGTAAGACACAACCTGGATCAGCTGTCGTTCTACTCAGCCTTTCTCTCCTTTCTCTCCCTCCATTGGCAGAGGTTTGCAGTGAGCCTTCACCATGGCTGAGTCCTGGGCTGGCCGTGCCTGGGTATTCCACTGGGCCTGCACATCCTTCAGCAAATCATCTGCGTCCTGATTGGAAATTATCAAGACATGAGCAATCTCCCGAGGCAGATTTGGGATTCACTAGTTCAATATTTTACCTATTTCTTCTCCATTACACCACAATCCCCCTGCCAAGGCAACATTAATGCAAAATACTAATCTTTTCCCAAATCTTTCAGACATCAAGCTCCACAAGGCTCTCATCAGGACTTTCTTCACCACTATGCAAATCACATCTGTGGTTCTTCACTCATCCCCTTTCAGCCTTTGCTGTCATTTCTCCTCTCTCCTAGTTGATGTTTGGATCCCCTGGGGGCCTTGTGCTCCAACCTCCAGATAACTAGGACCCCATTGAGGTCACACACAGCCCCAAGGTGAGCAAGAGAGAGAGGCACTGCTGTCAGTGGCAGGAGATGAGCCAGGGAGGGTGAGCAGCCAAAGGTGTGAGGGGCAGACAAGAAATACTGCTCTGACCTGAGAGCTTAGGGGGGAAATCCTCTGCCCCTACCGGGACTAACCAACCCCATGGAGAAGGCAGCACTAGGTGCAGCAGGAGTCTGTGCTCAGGTGGAAATCACATGCAGCCATCTCAATATGGGAGCCTAGCCAAGACACCGCATTCGTGGTCAGAGGCAGCAAAATCAACCTTGAATCTCTGGCAAAACAATGCAAAGGCAGAGAAGCGCTGCCTCCATGGATGTGTAGACACTGCAGTAGTGCCACACAGCCCTTTTGCCTCAGAGCTCTAAGCCGGGGTGCTCTGAGCAGGCCATGTTGGCATCACATGGAGCCCTTTCCCTGCATGCTTCCACTCCTGTCTCAGCTGTGATAAGCATGGTGGGAATGCTCAGCCCAGTTCCAGCCCCAGCTTACTCCTTGGCCAGGCTGAATACCTACAGCCTTGGGGCATCATCTTGGTGACAAATCCCCCATAAAATCTCTGTGAACCTGTGAGAGGAACAGCAGAGAGCAGAGAACAACTCTGCCATCTACTGATTCCATCCAGCTCCCCGATCCATACCTCCATCCCTGCCTCACACCTGGAAAATTGTGGCTAAAAATGAAGGGTCTGCATGCTGGAATGCAATGTGACAGGAGAAGCCAGAGAAGCCATGCAGTCAAGCACACATCCCTGCCTCACCTGCCTGGTGGCCCAGGGATGCAGTCACAGTCAAGGCTGCAGAGCAAAGGGCTTTGTTGGGAAAAGAGCAAAGTAAAGCTGCAAAAGCTGCTGCTGACATAACGACATACTTTGTGCTCATACCAGGGAAAAAACCTGCTTAAAGAAAGTAGGAAGTCTGGTTTCCACAAAGCACTGATGTTTCAGGAATTCCTCTGTCTGAAGAGACCTCAGGTGCAGGCTTCCTTTGCAAGGAAGCAGCACCTCATGATTGCTGAGAGTCTTGTCAAGATTCACAATGGCTTTCCCCATAGTCCATGGGAGCAGGGCTCAGTGTGTGCTGAGCCCAAACGCTGACAGCCACAGCAGGGAAGAGTGGTTGACAGCCCCAGGCCAGTCTGGCAGCCCTGACACCATGACCAGAGGGGGTGCAAACCTGGGTTTGGACTGAGCACTGACCTTGCTCAGCTGGTTCTGCTGATGGCCAGAGGAACACAGACAACCACTCTTTTGCAGGAACTCCTGGCTGTGGGCTGAGTATAGGCATCTGAGCAGCACAGCCAGCCATCAGAGCCGTCAGAGGTGGCTCCAGCCTGGGTGGATCACAGGCAGCAAGGCTTTGACCTGCAAGCAGGGCATCTCCAGGAGGATGCTGCAGCCCCAGATCATGCAGTTTCTAGGTACCAGAGGCTCTTACTGGCAGATACAGGGTGCTTCTCAGAGCTCACTGTCTATTTACAGAGACTGAGAGACCTCAGCTCATCTCACATTTACCACAGGGGCCAGAGGTGTCTCCAGGTGGCACCTGCAGAGCAGCAGCCCTTCTTGGATCCCCATGCCCAGCCTCTCTCCCACCATACTCAGACTGTGGTGGGCTGGTGGCTGGAAACCCCTGAATGTATCAGCTGCTTCATCATTGTCAGAATTTTTCCATAAGATGTGAAAAAATTGTGTAGAAAAAACAGAGAAACGTGGCTTGTTCAAGCACTCTGTTTCAGATGATGGGGCTAAAAAACCCCCAAAACAGAGACATGCATGTGCCCCAGGATGAAGTTTCTCATGGAGAGGACTCCTGCAAACATTACTCATGCATAATAAATCAGACACAGAGCTATGTGCCTCAGGGATGGGTGCTACTTATGAGTCCAGATCACCACATCAAATTGCAGGGCCATGGGATTTCAGTTTCTTTACTGGTGCCCAGGCTCATCCAGAGTCCCTGGCAGCACATCCCCACGTCCCCTTGGAACAGCCATGCCCTTTGGCTGATGAGACCCAGCCTGGGGACACACAGATGCTTTTCAGGACACATGTTTTCTTTCCAGAGCAGCTCCCTAATAAGCCCAAGCTGTTGGACATATTTCTCCTCACTCACTTGAATGAGTCACCAAACCCCAGAGGCTGTAATTCTCTTTTAGCAGAAAAGCAACCTTATTTCAAAGTGGAAAATCTTTGGCCTAAAACCCCCTGCACACCTGGAGAGAAGTACTTCACAGAGGTGATGCAGTCAGAGAGGCTTGACTGTCAGAATGGCCACTTGCTGCAAAACACAGTGAAAGGAAAACCCCAAACATGCTGTTCAAGGAAAAGACTTCTGGCACGAAGCCTAAGGACAGTGGAAAAAGGACCACTTCTCCCCAGTGTTCAGAGAGGGGAAGATGAACATGCAACAATCACCATTTTGCTGAGCCACAAGAAAACCTACCCACATAAGTATTGTGTTGTCATCTCCATGACAGTAACTGGGGGAACCATACCGGAAACCAGGTTCAGTGGTTGGACAGAAAGGAAAGCAAACCTCAAGCACATCCCAATCTATTCCCTCAGCATCGACCTCCTTACATCCTCTTGCAGGCCGTGAGCCAGCCAGGATGTGGATCCTGTTTGCCTTTGAGATCTGGGCACATAGATGGAGAGATCTGAAAAGCAAGACACTCACTTTCTCTTGCTGCCTGTGTCTGGCTGCTTATGATACCTTAGACAAGTCACCTGGTCTTAGTTTCGTCACTGGTGAAATGAGGCATCTCTGTTGCTGGGTAAAGATCCAGAGATATAAACAGCCAAATTGATTCAGCCTATATAGAAAATAATTATTATTCCAGCTCTAATTTGCAGAGCAATATAATATCAGAGTGTATTGTACCTCAAAGTGAGGCTGAAGGATAAGCAAAATCTTTTCACCCCAAGTTGAGTCTGTTTTGGACATTATGGTAATTGCAGAGTCATATTCAAGCCCTTATGTCAAAGCTTTTCCACCTTACCTTCCTCCCCTGTCTTGCTGAGTGTCTGGGTGGGCATCTGGCAGCAAGGTCAACCCACCACAAGGTCTCAGCTCTCCCATGAACTACCCTTGAGCTCCTAATCTGCAATGCAGCTCCTGAGGAACATCGCTGCCCTTCCTAGCTTCCTTATCCAGGAATTCACCCTAATTTTCCAAGAACCGAGCTGAATCACCGCAGCTACTAATGATACAGTGCAATGCTGAATCTTAGTGCTGCCACAAGCATACAGCTGTGAAGCTCTGTTGCAGTGACACATGATGCAGACAGTCTCTAAGTCGCAGCCTGGATTTGGTGCAGGAAGCCCAATTTACCCCAGATTCCCTTCATAACAGCAGAGCATGCAGCCTCTGGAGTGGTTGTTGGGGGTCTTTGATAAGAGGACTCATGTGGGGTTTTTTTAAGTTTTGCAGGGCAATAAAATCAATGGAACCGAAAGTGAGTTCAAGCCACAGTGCCCACCCATGCAAAGGTACTATGAACCACAAAACCAGATAATTACATAATCTGCTTCCAATGTTTAGCAGGTTCATTTCCTGAGCACCGGCTGCTGCTTAAAGCAGACTCAGAAGACATTAGGTAGAAAGGACCTCTTGGTCTGCAATAGCCAGAAAATCCATTGAGTATGTCCTAGAGGTTAGAAACACATTATTCAGGTCTCTAAAAATGAGCCCCAGTTTCCAAACAATCCTGAAAGTGTTTTGTACAAACCCAGAGCTCTCACATCACCTTCCTTCACATACCTGAGATCACAGGGAGAAGATGTAAAGCAAGATTTCCACCCCGCATGATGAGGATGGACAGGCATCTCCCAGGAGAATAGAGCCTAAGGTCCAAGGTGCCTGAAAAGAACTGTATGGAAAGGCTGTATCTGATCAACAACAGGCAATGGGTATCTCTAAGACAAACGATGTCCTTTTAGCCCATTTCAGGAGCATCATAGGATGGGGCAACTTTCTGCTCCATCCCAGAATGAGGAGGAAATTTCTTCCCTAACAGGCACCATTACAACCTTTTGCAGTGTGGTGGCTCCTGCTGGCGGGCCATGTGCCAGTGAGTTCTTCATAAAATTATGCCTCAGGTAGGAAAAAGGCCAGAACTCCCCCTGGGAAATTAAATGGTCTTGAAATTCCATAGCTAGATGAATGAAATAGAGCTGCTTGATTTTAAAGCCACCAAGGAATTAGACTGATGTGAGTGAAGCCATTGTTTCCAAAGGACTCTTAGAGAAGTCCAGAAACAAACCAGATCTGAATGCAGGCTTGAAAGAAGGATTCTTAGTTTCACATCCAATGACATCTGATCAGTGAAAACCCAAAAACTGGGTATTACCTGAATAATTTATCCAAACCTACTTCTGAATAATCATAAATCATCAAAGTACCTGTCAGTCAAGACAGTCTCAAGAACATGCATCAAGAGCCAATGCAACAGCTTAAAAAATCCTGCAAATGCTTAGAATTATTTTACTCATTTAATTGCTTAAATCAAGCCAAAATCCAATTTAACGACACCCTTCTATACAAAGAATATGTTACAAATAATGCATCAGCACAAATATATGCTTAACACAAAGAAGTAAAACTGGTTCTGTGGCAGATGTTTGTTTACATATGTATTGATTTAATTACAGATTTCTCTCCATCCTTTCAAGATTGCTAAAAAAGATGAACACAATCCCAGAAGTGCACAAACTGAGCCACAGAGACTAGAGACACTAATTTCTTCCTTTGGTCGTGCCTACAGAGATGTACAACATTCCTGCTCTTATTGACAAAAACAAAGTCAGAGACATGGACAGGACTGCCCACAGCTGCAGCTCCTGATGCTTCTCTGCATCTGAGGGAGCCTGTGTGCCTTCATAAGCATAAAAGGCAGAACTAGGCCAGGAAATCCTGGACTTTCAGTCTGCATTAAAGCAGATTTTTGTGCCTGCTGCAGCTGTGTGTACGAGACACCAGGGGGTGGATTTGCACAGGGGTATAAATCTGGCTCTTGTGCTCCCCAGTTTGCAAAACCACAGAAAGTATTTTTTTCTCAGGTAAGGAGGAGAAATAGAGAAGGCTCTTGTTTCCCTGCAGCTCCTCGTTTCCCATGCTTCTCCATAGAGACAGGCGGCAGTTCTCATTAGTCACTGTTACACGGCTGTTTTCTGCCCTGCTGCCTGTCAATGTGGGAAAACTGCTGGGGATCAGAGCAGCCTGGCAGCCTGCCGCGCTATCAGCACCCTGCAGGATGATTCCAGAGCTGCTTCCCCAACTGCCATTTCTCAACAGTATTTTCAGGCTGTTTTCCTGTGAAGTAAGAAAAAAAAAAAAAGAAAAAAAGAAAAAAAAAGAAAAAACAACCAAACAAATGAGACTGCTTTTCGGGATACCTCTACACAGGCTGTGGGCAGACAAGAGGTTTCTGTGCAGGCAGGGGGGTTCTTGTTTGTGCCTGTGCCAGGAGGATGTTGCCCAGGGTGCCTTGCAGGGATGAGACACACCCCTGACTTGCTGTCTGCCCATGTCTGTGAGCTCCACTGTGACTTTGCCTCCTGATCTTCCCCATTGTCCCACCATCCCAAGGGTGTTCCTGCAAGGAGAGCTCCACAAGAGCGTGTTTGGAATGGCAGACCTAGAAGCCTCCTCATCAGACACAGTTCATCCTCCAGCTCCTGACTCATGCACCATGAGCAATTCAGGCCTGGCCTGGGAGGAGGGAGCCCCACTGACCAACTCTGCTCAATGCACCACCTTAGAGGTGATACATGTGGATTTTATGCCTTAAATCCACCTAATAAACCGAATTCCCTGTAATAATTTTTTTTGCAGGGAACAGTGGTGGAACCATGATCCTAGTCCTACAGATTTGAACAAATCCAGAAAAACACACAGCCCTCTGACAGGGCCTGTCATAGTGAAACCCCTCCTGGATACCAAGGCATCAAAACCACCAGTTTGCACCAGTTTTCTGCTGAAATCCTCCAAGTGTAGTAATACAAGCTAGCTCAGAGGGTCAGTAGCTAAGTGGAATAAAGTCCTGAGCCCAAAACATCAAATGTTTTAAACCAGACACTGCAGGAAAACAGAACACAGAATAAAGTAGTGCAACAACACTTTTACCCTGGACCAGGATTACCATGCTTGGTAAAGCCTGTCAGAAAAGGGAATTAAAAACCACAAGACAGTCAAAACTTCCAGTGATGAGTGAGTGCTTACCAAAGGCTACATGCCACATTGGTACATGAGGCGTCCCTTGCCCATCTGCGATGGGACAAATTAATTGACACCTGAACAAAAATGAAAACGAAAGCTTGTGTTCTCTTCTTTGAAAGGGATGAGCATTTCTGCCTTAAAAAAAAAAACACATCTATCTATCTATCACTTTAGGTTTTTCTTTCACAGCAAAATAATCTCTCTTGTTTGTCACTGCAGTCTGGGACTATTTTTAACACTACTAATGTGTGACTAAAGTGGGGTGGAGTAGCTAAGCCAGCTCGCTGCTCCCAGCCACCCACAAGGTCTATCTGACCATCAGAGGATGACCTGGACCAGAGCCAGGTCATGTGAGGAGTCAAAGCAAGATGCCTGCAAAATGTCTGTGTCCCGGGACACATATGGCAGAAAAAATGCACACCAGTTCCTGCATCTGAGTAAAAAAAGGCCCAGGCTCCACACAGAGCAGGCATGTCCAGTGCTCTACACAAATCTCTGAGACTAATGCATCTCAGAGCTGCACTAATCTTAAACCAGAGCTCCTAAAGCATGTAGCTGGTATCTCATCTGCCCATCAGAAAAAGGCAGGAGAAAAGCCATCTGTGCAAACAAGTTATTCCTGGACTAGAGAACACCCAATTAAAGGCAAGTAGTGGTTTCTCACAGGGTCAGTAAATTAATAGAAAATAATAAAATGATTACAGTTAGAAACACCTCCCAGATCATCAAATCCAACCATTAACCCAGCATCACTGTGTTCACCATTAAACCGCATCCCCAGGAGACATATCCACACACTTTTTGAACGCTTCCAGGGATGATAGCAGGGGTGCCTGTCAGAATGGTCTCTGCAGGGGTCCATTAGCACTCAGGGGATCAGAAACTGCTGAAAGGGGAACATCCAGCACCATCCAGCACCTCCAGGATTGCTGCATTCAGAGGAAGGACCAAAAATAACTGTGAAAAGTACCAGATGGCAGCTGCTGGACACAGCGTCCTGGCTGCCAAGTCCTTGCCAGCAAGGAGAGTGTGCACTGAATGGGAATGAAGACAGGCACTGGAGCATGACTGCAGCAGGGCAGTACAGGAACACAGCAACAGCCTGGGCTGGAGAGCAAGAAACACTCCATTCCAGACAAGCAATATTCTAAAGCAGCATATATGTGTATCTATATTGTTTTAATCTATACATGCATGAAGAAAAGCCTACCTGGTATAGAAAACTGCAGTGAAATGTTCAAAAATGGTAACAATGGGTTAACTATGTTTATTGCAGGTTTATTGCCATAAACCCAGGAACACTCTGGTGCATGGTGCTGTGGTGGTGTAAGACAAAGTGCCAGAGTAGCAGAGCTCTGTGCTACAGCCCTCTATTCCCTTCGCATTCCTCTGAAAGCCAGGGAAGAGAGCAAGCACCTGTGTACCCAGTGTGGAGCCTGCACTGGCAAGGGGTCTAGGGACATTTGGGATACTTGGACACTCATTCCCTGTCCCCAGGTCTGCCAGACACCTGGACAATGAGGACACAAACCTGCAGCTATGGCTCACAGCATGACCCTGTCAAGGCAGAGCCACTGATGCCTCATGTTCTTGCAATAAGGGACATCCATTTAAAGAAAGGGTTTTTTCCCCCACACTTGGCTGATTCACCAGAACCAAGGGCTTTATAAGTAATCTTGAATATTCCCAGCTGTAAAACAAATTGCCCAAGGAAGCACTACATTTAAGAGCATTTAAATAGACTGTCTTCTCACACCTTGCAGAGAAATTATACAAGCATTTTCCTTTGGAAGGGATGGAAGAGGAAGGAAAAAATATTTCAATATTTTGAAGCAATAGAATCATAATTCACTAGAATTATAGCACATGCCAGCAAGACAGATGTACAGAATACAGGTTGGAAATCTTTGCTTTGGCCCATATAGGAAGTCAGATTGTATTACCATGTAGCCTTAAAAATCAGGGAATTAAGTGACTTGGGATAACAAAAGAAAACTATTTGGAGAAGCATTCTTTAACTTCTATTTGGAGAAGCATTCTTTAACTTAAAAGAGAAGAGATTTTTGTAGAAATATTAAAAAGGAGTGGTTTTTTTTTTCCGTGCTTATCTATAGGGTGACAAGATGTTGGTGTATCTTTTATTAGTTTAGTTAAAACAGTTCCGCTTGTGATCTCAGATTGATGTAGAACATGTAACTGCCAGAGCAAACTTATAAAATTTAAAAAAAAAAATTAAAATCTCAGTTTGTAAATTAGTACCATAAACATCTGATGTTGCTAAACTCATTATTTATAAAATTACACAAGGTGTTATAACTGGAGCAGTGGCAGCAGAAAGATCTGGTACAACAAACATTTATACTAGCTCAGGATTTGTTCTATAAAATCACAAGCTCTGTGATCTCAGAGGTCAAATTGCCTTCAGCAACTGCATAGAGCTGTCAGAAAAAGCTAATCATGCTCCTTTATATCATGTTAATGTATAACCAATGGAGAAGGAAAAAATAATCCCACAGATCTTATTTACAAAAAGCATCTTTTACACCTTCAGGGAGGCTGGGAAAATAAAACAATTCTACCTGCAGCTTTTTGCTAAACAGTATTTTAATTGCACGCAATGAGAATCTGGGTTTCCTCTCAGAGCTACTGTGAATTCACTGCTTTCTAGATGATGATTATACATTAGTGAGAGGGCAAAACAGAGCCTTCGGGCATAAGTATATTATATAACTTCTGAAGAGTATCTCTAGGAATTGCAAGCATGGTCACAAATTGTTGCACTTTTGAAACATAAATACAATAATGTGCTTCGCTGGCCTGTGGTTGAAGTCTCTTGCCAGTGGCCTAAGACCATTTTAAACAATATGAAGATATCAAATCAAGTTAATAAGTTGAATCCCTACACTTAGGGGTTATCAGATGCATTGATAAGAATTGTGTTTCTTATCAGGAGGTGGCAAATTAATAAACACAGAAAGATTAAAAAGTGCAGAAGTCCTTTTAAGAGAGCTACATGAAAAGCCTTAAATTGACAATGTATTGGCACAACAAAAGTACTGCCAGGCAAATACCACAAACATTAGAAAGTATTTACTGTATATAAAAGGGTTATTTTGTCCTTCCCCAAACAGTAAATAGCACATGCATTCTTCCAGCTGAGAGAAAAAAAAACACAGGATAGCTGCAGTTCATTTCTTCTTGATTCACAGTTGCAAATAATATAAGTTCACAGCAATAACTTTCTCTTTCAGAATATAGCAGAAACATTCAGTTGCTAGAAGTACAAATCTCGTCTTCTGTCATGAATCTGAATGCCTGAAAGACACAGCAGCATCAGGACAGTCAAATAGCACAGTCCTTGCAATCTTTTAATATGTTGTGCAAACAAAATTGCACCTTTGGGTCTGGTGCAAAAGAGCCCTTACTAGAATAACCAGAATGACTCATTCAAAGTATCCCCAAAACATTGCACATCAAAGAACCAGCATGGGGTATGACCAGTATCAAGAGACTAATAAAATTATGGAAGCCTGAATACTTTGGGAATAATTTCTTAGAGCAACTCACCCAGCAGTATGGTGGGTTTGTTGGTGCAAACTGCAGCAGTGCTATCACATGCGTGCTTGAGGTACAAAGCAAGGGCTGTTCTACCTTTCTGGGATCTGAAACTTGGACAGCTAGTGCAAAACAGGAATTGTGAAATGGCAGCCAGATGGTATAAGCACAAAAACTAAGGTAGACAGGGTCAAAAAGATATCCTGTATCTCATTGTAATATAATGTAGTGTTTTTCTTCTTTGTTAATGTAGCTATGGAGGCACTGGTTCTATCTGGTAGAAAAATGAACTTTTGAAATATAAAAGTAAACAAGGAAGCATCCTTAATACTACATGCATAAGCAAGGCTGCTGCCTGATTTGTTCTAAACCTACTGGTTTCTTTATTCACCTGTAGTGGCATGGCATACACTGGGATTTTCTGAGCCTTGGTAAGAGCTTGCTTTCCTCTCTTAAAAGAAAAAGTTAAAAATACTTGGGATGAGCAGAGATTCAACACAGAGCTAAAAGTAGACAGTAGTTACTAAAGAAACCTTGTGCTTTTGCAGCCCAGCCTATAGCACAGGTGCTGAGGAGCTCTGTGCTGTCTGGCACCAACATACCCTTCCATAAGTATAAATATCAGCTGTTCTTAAACATGACACAGAGTAAGGAGAAGCATATTTAACAGATAGAGCCAGGAAACAAGGACTCCTACAGCCAAAATAAATGCACACATCCTAGGGATTTGCCAAAGCCTCCCTGTGAACATGGACCAGCCATTTCTTATGGATCCTTGTTGGGTTGTTTGATAATCACAAGGATGATGTTACATGTGTGGTGTTTAGAGGCTATCAAATAATCAGAAAGTCCCTGTATACATCCTGAAAGAAAAGGCTTTAATTGATAATGGCTGGGGAATACTGAGCTGTTTAATTTTCTTTTCAATTATTTCCTCATTCATTTTCTTTCTGAATTTTTGAGAAAAAAAGTCCACTGTTGTTAGCAGTGCTTCCCAGTTATCAGCACAAGACTAATTTAATGAAATAGCTCTTTTTCTGAAGGAGTCAGTTCCTGGGGTTCGCAAGCCTTGCTAGGCTCGCACTGCCCCCTTGGGGGAAGAGGGCACCCTACCTTGTTTTTAAATGAGATCCTAGTTCAGGCAATATCTTTAAAGTAATTAAACT
Source organism: Alethe diademata (assembly GCA_025584955.1). Classification (NCBI taxonomy): domain Eukaryota; kingdom Metazoa; phylum Chordata; class Aves; order Passeriformes; family Muscicapidae; genus Alethe; species Alethe diademata. The sequence goes on from JANRMJ010000026.1 coordinate 19,085,465, forward strand.
CTCATTCATCACCTACACAAAGGCTAGGCTGAGTGCCTATGCCACACATACACAAAACTTCTGCTCATATACCATGCATTCCAGCTGAAGACACAGACACTCTCCCTTTAACATGGCAGTAATAAGTTAGCAAAACACCTGCAGTCAGAGTCCTCATAACAACATAGCTCTGTTGTACCCTCAAAGGAGGAACTGTAGATAAACTCCTGTTTGTATCTGCAGGCAGTCTTTAGCCCACATTCTGCCAAATTCCTTCTGATGCAGCTTTGAAATTGGGTAACCAAGGAGGTATTTCACAGCTGCTTATTTTTTAAAACCTAAGCCTCAGGATTGCTTCTTCACGTGCCTGATCTTTTTTTGTTTAGAAGTACCAGGCAGGACACACTGTAATTTTCCAGCAGACTCCCTAAACAATTTCACAACCCTTCTTCTTGGAGGCAGTGTCAAGCTGCCTGGCTGGGAATGCCCAGGAACAGCAATGCAGATGTACCCAACAGGCGTCAGTGCTTTGGTCAGGAAGCCTGACCCCAGAGGGCTTCTCAAAGGCAGAATTACTCACAAGAGAGCAATTTTATCCAGTAGATCTAGACACTGTGGGGACATAAATGAACTTCAGGCATCTTTCTCCTGTGTGCTGGCAGTACCTAGGACTGGGACTCCTAGTGATCGTGGATCATAAACAAGCAACAATCATCACTGTGTGAATTGCATTAGCTCTGGGAAATCTGCAGGGAGCAGACGTAGTGTTTGGCAGGCAGGGCAGCAGTCCCTCACAGCAGGGAGCTGATAGCCAGGAGACAAGGCAAGGCTGGTCCACCAGCCCCTGTACCCTCATCATTCCAGCTACAGACATAAACTGCGAGGGAGAAAAATCCCTGGTCATGATGGTAAAGGCTGCAGTTTCCCATCCTGTGCTCAGAACATAATTAACAGCCTGCACAGTAAGAGCGACTGCTCAGGGAGCTTTCCTGGCCACCCCTTACTGGTTCCAATGAGGGAGCATCTGGTACACACCACACCTAACACCCATGGATATTAAGATACTGTGATAGCACTATGAATAACGCTTATAGTCTCTTAAAATCTCCCCCTAATGTAAACCAGAGGTGAAATATTGTGTGAGTAGGCAGTGCAATTTTTTTGATTAACCCATACTATATGGCTACTTGATCCCAAGTACTACAGTACCTATCAGGGTTATCTACTGCAAAAGATTTCTGTGATTTTGCCAGAAGTTGGATCCAGCTTGAAAAGCTTAGGAACAGACACTATTATTCTGTCACTTCCCATCAGAAGTCATCAAAGAATGAAGTAATAGTATTTTCTTACCTCCCTCAGGAGCTGAACTTTGACTCGTATTTTGTAACCTCGCAGGTCCAGTCATACAAGCAGAACTTGAGTGTTGCTTCATGGTGCATTCTTGCATGGATGTTAAGCACCTTTCCTGTTGCAGAAGGCCAAGAAGAGAACTGTATTTCCTGTCAGAGATCAGCTCATCAGCTGCATGCAGATCAGGGAGGGTGTGAGGATAAACTGAGCCAGTGACACTGGGAGTCCCAGTTGGAGGGAAGGTCCATAAATGTGCAGGTTGAGCTGGACGACTTCGCAGAGATGATGGCTGGCACTGGCCTACCACACTAGCAGCAGAAAAATTCAGAGCAGAATTTGCCATGCTTGTTGAAGAAGATGATGGATATGGTTTGTAGCAATGTGAAGAGAAATTCCACTGATGGGGAGACATTCTGTCTTCTTTAAAAGAGAAAAAAAGCATCTGAAGTCTCATAAATTCTTACTTTTTTTCCCAAGGCAAATTCCAGCAGACTTCTAAGGGAATGCTACCAGATTGTATATTTATTTTTACATAAATATATAATCACTTTAGTGGTGCTTATCTTAAAAAATCAACCACAAATTCATACTAAAAGCAGATTAAACCACCACCATCAATGTTTCTACTAAGTATTAACCCTACGAACTCTAAGTATTAAATGTGTACTACACAACCACCAACTTAGGCAGGTTTTTGACAGCAGAAGGCTTAGACAAATTCATTTTTGTGAAGATGACAACTTGAGTCATAATGCACTTATTGCATCCAGCAGTGATGGGGACACTTGGCTGGAAAATGATGACCTAGTCCTGCCAGCAGGCTCACGGAAAAGCTTGGGAAGCACTCCAGCAATCACAGGGATTTACCCAGGAAGTCCCAGCTGCATAACCTGGGGCTTTACAAGTATGTAAATATTCTCTTGCTTTCTGTTTGCACACAATTCCAAATTTAAGCTCAACGGATCTTAAATTCCTTAGTGAAAGCCCATCACCCCCATCCAACAACAGGCTCACATATGGAAAGGAACTCACCATTTTTCAGGACAACCATCTCACCCTTGTGCTTTGTGCTCAGGTCTTGGGGGTTCTTGGCATTGCCAAGAGCTCTAGAAAAATGTTGATCTACCATGCTGTTAATGTCCCCTTGGAAATAGGTGAACACCACGCTCTGAGATCCCCATTCTGTTTTCACAGGCTCTTTGCTTTTACTTGGCTTTGGGGAAAACTTCCTTGTTTCCTCCATTTTCAGTGACCAACAGTCCTTGCAAAAAAAAAAAAAAACAAAACCAAAAAACACAAAACAAAAAAACCAGACAGGTCAAAGAGACGATATTTAACTTCAAGTGCTTAGTGAGTGGTGAGCCAAGCTTCCTCCCAAAATTGGTAGGGGCCAGAAGAACACTTACTAGTAGAATTAGATTCCTGTTATTCTGATTTCTCCATGCACCTCTTCTTTACTGATTTCCTCATTAGATACTTCTAAAATTAAATACTTGGGCAGAATGGGCACATCTACCCATCGGCTTTCATTTCTCACCCTGTCTTTGCAAGTCTGGACTTACGACCTAGTACTGTGCAAATGTGCCCTCTGGAAGAACTGAAACACTTAAAAAAAACAATTCAGAGGTGGCACTATCCCTGAATGAAGTTCAGGGTGAACTTCTCAAAATGCTTGGTCCAATTTAGCTTTTTGTGTTGTTCAAAAAACCATAATGACAGAGTGGAAAAAAAAAACCAAAACAAACAAAACAAGAGCAACAAAACCCCCAAACCCCACTATACTACATTAGAGCTGAAATTTTAGATAAGGTAAAGTCTGAAGTACCTTAATCCCTCTGAACACAGATCTCCAAAACAAAAATACTTCTAAGAGTAATTAGTTGCTACACCTGTTAGAAAAAGACATTCAGATTAAATAATTGGAAATTCAAATCATGGCAAATTCAAGTAAAAAAAAAAAAAATCACAAAACTACCACAAAAGAAATTACCTTTTCTTGTTTGAAACAAATCACCTAGGAACATGGTGAGTCTGCCAGTTGCTTAAAACTTTGAAGCAAGACTGCTAAAACACACACTGTGGGTCAACCAGAATTTACAGGTTTAAGGCAGGAACTACACTAAAATAGTTTGCATGAGATCAACAGAAGACTTCAAGACTCCTTTTTGTTCTGTTTAAAAATCTCTGCTGCCAGATATGGTAAGAGTAGGACAAGGAATGTCACTGCCTCCTAGAGAAGCATCATTTTCATGCATTTGTAACAGTATCTGGCCACAAGGGAGCAAGTTCCCAGCCAGAGCTCACAAGTCCTGCTCTAATCAAAATCATACTTAGCAAGGCTCAGGCTACAAATGCAATGAATTGCCTGGTGTTTCTGTTCCACTTTCCAGTCTCATTGTCAGCTCATGACACTGCAAAATATAATTGATTCACTTTGGTAGCAAAAGGAAGGCAGTTATTTTTCAGAGACCAGGGCAACTTTTGGCCAATGGCCAGTTGTACTGCATAAAACCTCATGAGTCGTTAGATATGTGTTTCCATCCAGCTAACTGCAGTACACAGCACTGTTAACCTAGTTAAACACATTTATCTGATTTCTCACCTAGCCATACATCCCCCAATCTTCAGAAGCTTCCCAATAAACATTGCACTCATCTGTGTCTCAAAGGATACTCTGAAGTGCCTGTGAAAACTACTTCAAATGGTTTCTCAGAATTTTCTTACACATGGAAAAAACTGCTCAGGCTGCAAGACAAGTATCCAGATATTAAGAAATATGAGGATTAAGGCTGTCAAGTCATAATCTATCCCCATTCTAATGCTTAAGCGTTCAACTACAAACTTCTGGTCCAAGTTTATTATTTGCTTCCATGTTTAGTTTTGCTTGTTACCTCCATCTCCCACCACCATGTGCTCTGTTCCATTCTCCCTGACTCATGGTCACTTGCTCAGCCAGCCCTAATCTCCTGTCACCAACTCCCAACTCATACCAAAACGCAAGAGCTCCTTAGTCCTTATTTTAGAATTTCTATTGCTTTGCCCCATCCTCCTAGATTCACCTAAACACAGCAGTGGGAACAGGTCTGCAAGGTCACACTCTATCTGGGTCAGAAGACAATCTTTCACAACTTTAAAATTGACCCAGCTTTCCCAGACATGAAAAACTTGAAGAAACACTTCCTCCAAATTTCCAGGCACGTTTCCAAGGCCCACGAGGGGAAGCAGGAACTAGCACGACCCAGCCACACAACTGGAAGGACTTCAAGCACAGGAAAAGACACTGGTTTTTCCCAGTCTTGTTTTAGAAAGCCTCCTGCTATTTGGGTTACAGAACTTTACGATTGCTCAGACAGGGGGCCAACACTTGCCATTGAAAATTCCAGCCTGAGGAGTGAAAGCTTGGCAAAGACATGGGCAACAGGATGGCCTGAGATCAGACAAGAAGTCATCTCAACAGCAAGAAGCAAAGCAGCTTTTCCTACTCTGCTCCAGTGCTACACATCAACATACAATTTAGAAAGCACTAGTGCTGGCCCAGAGGATCACTTTTCCTGTACTTCACTCTGTACAAGCCATTATATCTTTTTACCACCTTATTAACATGCTTAACTAGGTCCTGACATTTATTCTGAGCTCCTTTAGCATTGTTTATTTGTGTGCAGCAGCTTGTGCAACTGTCACCAATTAAAATGCTAGAAAAATAAAATCTTTTCAAGAAAAAAAGGTCATCTCTTTTTCCACTGTTTCTCTTAAAAATTTCTTGCGCTTTCCAACAGGTAGCCAAAGGATGGCTGGGTATAACCTGGGTTACATCTCTGTCCTCTCAGTGATCATATGGGCATAAAGATTCTAATGTCCAAGGAGACAGGACCTAAACTTGGAACACTGTAGTCTTCATTAACTGAACTTCCTATTATTCCAACATCCAGCAGAGATTCTGCAAAAGGCAGAAATCCTTCCAACTTGTGTCTGCCACAAACCATTGTCAAAATAGAGTAGAAGTGGAGCTCAGAATGAAATGGACTCAGCTCATATCACACTACTCTAAGAAGGGGTTAATAATGGCAAAATACTGCAAGTATTTGTCCAAGTTATTTCTCCTTCAGGTGGACAAGGACTCATGGTCAACACAGGCTTAAGAGTGGTGGCTGTTGACAGCTCACCACAAGAGCTAATACCTTACAATATTTTTCACATTCCCCATCCTTGCCAGCAGTATTGATTTCCCACCACCTGAGCATCCAAGAGGGAACTCTTCATTCTTGATTTTATGTAGCTCAAACCAGTTTTAAAAACAAAAAAATTCCCACTTCCCAAGTATTAAACCACAATTTAACAAGTAGGCATTCCCTCTTACCAAGTTATTCCTCAAATAAGGGAACATCTGAGGAAGTCAGAGAATTCTCCTACCTTAACTCACTGTCAGACTAGTCAGATTTTCCAGATGTGGAACAACTCATGTTGTGCCCAGTAGGTTGGGATCCTCCCTGGGCAGTTCTGAGTGCACTTCAGCGACTGCAGCAGAAGACAAGCCTCGTTCATGAACTCCCCACACTTTCTAGCCTCCAGCTGGGCTGAATGAGGCGTTTCCTTCAGCCTATCTGCTAAGAATGCATGAAATGCACTCCAACAAGTCAACCAGGTTAGGAGGTTTCAGGAATGAGGAAAACAGGATTGCAAGTAGCTTTAGGTTTGTTTGGGGTTTTTTTAATGACAATGTGTACCCAATAAAGAAGACACTGTGGACTTTGGAAAAGTTTGGACTAAGATGATAAACAAGTTATGACAGAGAACCAAACTTGCCCAGGATGATAAAGGACTTTTCCTCTGCCATGTTACTGAATATTCACTCTTAAATTGGTAACTACAAACCTATGAGAAAAAGATGATCTGTTTCCGACCTAGATAAACTGGATAGTCAATTTTCTCACTTTTCTTTGCTGGATGTGCTTTAGTAACTACAGGGGAAAAAAAAACCAAACAACAACAACAACAAAAAAAACCCCGTTCTTGTTCTGTAAGAGCTGTAGCAGCAAAGAGTTTGGGGGGTTTTTGTAGCAAATTTACCAAAATTAGCAAATTGCAGCCAGTCCAGAAATGCTGAAACAGGGTCAAACTTGCCAGTCTCAGCTGGAAAAAACACACTGGGGAGCTAGTCACCAAATAGGTGACATTATGTCTTTATTTATAGAGTATTTTAGGGGTTTGTTTACTCACCCAGAAAGCTGGAGAGCACAACCCAATTCCCTCTGCCTAAATACGTTTGAATCCACCCTCTGCTCTTCCCAGAACAACTTAACTACCAGGCTGGGAGAGTTCTCGTGACGGTGCTTAGTCTTTTATTGACACGCTGTTTGCGTAAACACGTTCTCATTGTGAGACAGACTGGATTCCAGTCCACCAGCAGGGCAAGAGCCCTCAGCATCTCCATCGCTCTAACTGCTTTTTCTAAACTGTCTCATACGGCAGAGATTTCCTCTGCTAAAGCTTTTCAAGACCTTATTTGAGATCTTCTTCTCATGCTGACATTTAAAGCTCTCCTCAGGTTAAGATGACATCAGTTTAAAGCTCCTAGAAAGAACTACCGGGTGAAGTGGGATTATAATCCCTATTCTTCAGTACAGGAATTGAATGACTGATTTCCAGTGCTTTTGAAGCATTCAAAGTGCCAAAGCTTTGAAGAAAAAAAAAAAAATTAAAAACCTTTGAGAATAGAAATTAAAATTCTACTTGTCCTTATTAAAAACATCTTCACAATCTCAATTTTAATGATGGTGTCTGCAGTGATACCTCCTCCTCCTTTTCTCTCCATGCAGGTCCATTAACACCCTAAGCCAGGAAGAAGGCTGAGACCTAACCCATAAATAGAGAACAAACACCATATCCCACTTACAGTTCCAGCAACATGGGTACAGCTGGAAGTTGTTAATGTGTTAACACGTGGTTTATAAACTGAAGCTCCTGGGCAAAGACTTGTTCTGTTCATGAGTTTGTTTATTAAAAAGGTAGTATAAAACACAACCCCTTTAAGAAACAAATTGAAGACAAACAAAGGGTATTCTCAGATGCTGTCACAAGTCTAGACATTAATTAAATACCATTTGCTTTGTAATGTTGCTTTTCTAAAGGATAAATGAAAATGATTAATTTATTGAAATAAAATAACCTGTCAGAAAAAATTCCAAGTCTACTTACTGAAAAGTTTAATCTAACAATTTACTTTCATATTACAGAATGAGCAAAAAACCAGTTTGCTGCAAAAGGTTTCATAATTCTACAAATATTTTACAGAACTTCCAGAGTATTCTAACAGTAAGATGTCAAGCTATAATGAGCACTACAATATACATAAGTCAAATCAACACAAATACACAACTCCCAGAATTAATTTACCACACTGCAGTATGGTTCCTCAAATGCAAAAATAAAAATAAGAATTTAAAATCCAATTTAAAATGATAAGATTTTTTTTTTGTTTTTTTGGGTTTTTTTTTGCAAATTTGGTTCGGTTTAGGTTCAAGAATTCACGATGAATATTCACAAAAGGCAAGTTTGGGTTTCTATGAAGCATTCAACACGTTCAAGTTTTCTTAAGCGAATTTAGCTAATTAAGCTAATTATTTGTAAGAGGTTAACCTTAACTGAATAATGTCTAGGACATGTTTTAGCTAAAATGCACTGCATTTAACATATTAAAGATTTGAAGTGAATTGCAATCCTTATACAAAACCTAAGCTGTACGAGGGACTGAAATTCAATTTTTAAAAATCTTAAAAAGCCAGCAGGAGAAACAGATAAATATTTTGATGCAAAATGAAATTAATTCTCTCTTTACACCTGTATACAATCATTCAAGAACCTGCGAAAAAAAGAGAATACCTTCTAAAAAGGCTTTTGAGGCTTTTTGTTTCCAGGTGTCTACCCTGGCCATGCTCCTCCAGCTACATCTCTGGTGAATACCTGCAACTCCATAAAAACTCCTTCCTATCAAACCACTGAACAGCATTTGATTTTAAAGCAAACTACCAATTTATCCTGAAGCTAAGCACTTATTTTGGATGGTTCAGAAAGTGATTCTGCCAAATTCTGCTGAAGGATCAGCTCATACTCTGTCGTACTGTATTTAAGCGGCTTTACATCTATTTTGTTACACTGAACATCAGTAGAAACAACTATTTCTCTAGGTCAAAACTGAGCAAAAATAATTATCCACAAATTGTTTCAGCCTGCTGCTAGTTATTGTTTTCATCATATACAGAAGATAGGAGACATTCTCTTAAAATGAACCTCTCACCAAAAGCAAAGGGATGGAGGAACATGTAGTATACTGGAACGGAACCTAAAAAAACCTAAGAAACTGAGCAAAAAGGTTGTTTTTGTCACTTCTAATGAGCAAGAAAAGTAATTAGAAAACACTTTTAATTAAAGAAAAAATAAAGTGAAAATTCCTTTAGGGTTTTAATTTCTTACCAATTAATGTATGGTGCTGATCAGTAAGAAAAGTATATGAGTTTAAAAAGCAACTTGGCTTATTCAGATTTGTTAAAATTTCTTATTAAACATTACTGCTATATACTATAAGAATTTCATAATCATACTTCAAAATACCAATTTTAACATCTGCAAAAATTTTTTGTTTCGGTTCAGACTGATTTATAAAAAATTCATTAATTAAAAATAATTTCATAAATCATTTCAAAAAGGAAAACATCTAAAGAATTTGGTTTTAATGAAAATCTGCTGAAAAGAGTCACAGCTGCATTAACCTCTCCTTGGACTACTAAATGCCTCAATAACTCAATGCATAGTTTATAAAAATACATTTTTACATTTTACTGGAGAAAATAGAGCTAGACAAAAGGAAAATATGAGTTTGAGTATAATGCCACACTTGAGAACAACATATTTGCATGGAAAAAGAGCTTTTATTTCTTAAGAATCTTAGTTAATAGGAAAGCCAATAAAGCATTTGGCCTCAGTCTTTTTGGTGCACTACTTTAGTGTGAAGTCTAAAGGAGAAAGTGAAAGGACTAAGAGCACATTGAACTTCTGCAGCAAGCCAGTCAAATTTGCACATCAATTGGAGGGACGAAGGTTCACTGCACATACAACAATTCCTTATTTTTCAAAGTCTTATTTCAAACAGTAACACTAACCTTGTTTTCCATATCTGATACCATGATCAGGCTTCATAGAACTTGACAGGTTCTATACATATTTCCACAAGTTTCCCTACATCAGTTGTAATTCCACTGTAAAAGAAGTGATTTAACTGTGTAGTGTTACATAACTGGGCTCCCTTTAAAAAAAAGTAAGCAGAACACAAGAGTGACAGATGTAAAGCATGGAGTCTAGAAGCTAGAAGAAAAAAAGGAGCACTGAAAGCAATATTCACCACACTAAATTACACCCTTCGCATGCAAACACTTCCAGCTCTCAAAAGTCTGTGGTGCTTCTTACCAATAAAAATAACTGAGGCAGAACCAACACAACCTAGAAATGTATCTGAATACACCACTACATGCAGCTACTAAATAGGCAGTGTCCCAGATTCCCTGAATTCTTCAAATACCTGCTTTGCTGAAACACACAATCCACATACTTGGAAAGATGAGAAAATGGACTTTTTTCAGCCGGCAAGAGCTACATCTCTTCTTTATAATGCAACTTAAAGTGGGAAATTTGTCATATCAGCGTATTATGAGCTCCCAAGCTTTTAACCCCTAAATTCAAAACATGACAGCTACTTTTGTCACAAGAGATGACACACTGTGACAAAAATTTAGATATAATACAAAATTTATACAATTTATAACCACAATGTCAAGTGATAACTTAGATGCTTTGGTTGGCATAGCCAACCACACATATTGACTATGTATTAAAAAAACTCCAACAAAATAAACACAGACAACCATACAGAATCCAAGAAAAAAATCTGTATGGCAATCTCAGAGCACAAGACTTGAAAATAACATTTTCAGATTACCTCATGACAGAAGCACAGGAATCAGCATCTATAGTTTCTTGCAACCCAAGATGAATTAAAAACATTCAAAGGATCCTCCTTGCAAATGTGTACTGGTGATCATCCATATGAACAGCATGCTGTTTAGTGTCTAAATCCATGTTCTTCTATCCTTACTTATCAAAGTAAAGAATTCTAAATTAAGAATGACTGTGCCCAAAACAGCTCCCCTCAGTTATTTTTGAAAACCTGCCACTTAATAAGGTATCTAAAGTTCTAAGTCCTTGCTTTTGGAAATATTTTGAAGAGGACTATCATTTGCTTCTTTCATGTAAGAGCATCATTTGAAAGCATTTTAACATTTCTAACTTTTGCATGACAAACCGCAGTTTGAGCTGCCAAAAGCATTTAAATTTTATGAAATATGGAAGATCCTCTTCACTGCGAAGAGCACACAGAGCTAAACTAAAATGCTGAGGAAAACTCACATTCATCATGTTAACAAAGTTAATGAAAAACTCTTAGTTTAATATAAAAGCAAGAACCAATCAAGCCACCACAAAATTACAAGCCTATTTTGATACCCACTGCATACAGACCATCAGAGTGTAAAACCAATGTTATTATGGCCTAGAATATGTGTGCTCATGCATTTCTAGTCTCCCTGACATAATTCCAGCCTCTATCCAACATCAACAAAAGATCTAAACAGAGGAGAGAAAAATTAATTTTCTGAATGCTGTGATTTAATAACCTCTCTTCACCCATTTTGCCTTAGGGTTGCTATGGCAGCACGGTCTGCCACTTTCTTTAAGCTTGTGACCTGATACTACTCATCATCTGCTACATAACACATAGCAACACATCCAATGCATTCACCCTATATGGATCACAGCACCTGCTCCATAAAATGATCCAATGTACCAGGACACAGATTACTGAAACACTGAGTTCCAAGGGCTCAGGAAAATTAACAGTACAATCCACAAATCTTGTAAAAGCTTTGCATTGCATAAGTTACATATAGTTACATAAACTTAAGGGTTGGAACTTATTTTACATACACATGATGAAACACTGACAAGCATAGTTAGGACAAAAGAAGTCCGATGAGTTTTACTGAGTTCTAGGCAACTTGAGTTACTAAACCTGAACAGCCAATTAATACAAACTTTTAGAACCTCATTAAATACTACTTTTAATGAAAACTTCAAAGCACACAGTTGATGACATTCTAATATACCCATACTCATATGAATATTGTCTGCAGTCATCCTGAAGAAAGGGATACACTCAAACATCACCCTAAAAATCACGCTTTCATAAAGCATTAAAGATGTTATGTATCAGCTTCACCATCGCTGCCTGCAATGCTGCTGTCTGTGGATGGAGCTCCATCTTCATTAATACCCTCACCATCATTCTCCCTCTTATGAGCTTCATCATTTGCATCCTCCTTAGGTGCGTCATTAACCTCTGGAGGTTGTCTCCCTTCGGGCAGTTTAAAACTGCTTGATGCAGAATCCGAATCAGATGTAGTTAGCTGCTCCTTGGCATCAGGATCACCTAAAAACGACTCCCACACCTTGAGCCTTTCTTCCCTTTCTCTTGCAGTCTCCTCCACCTGTTAAAGAAGTGTTTACACATATCATTACAGTGACATACTTGTCAAAATGAGGATTTAGACAGATAAAATTAAACAAATATTTATATTACAGAAACATCTCAATGCTGACTGTGAACTAATGATCTGTACATCCAGCGGCTAATCCTCTAAGCTGACACTTTCAGTACTCAAACAGGTCCACTAATTTTTTGCAAAGCTGAATAATTGAGAACGATTTTTGGAGACATTCTACAGCTTTTGAAGAGAAGCAAGATAATGCAGGCATGGGCAGGGGAAGAGTATGGGGACAGGAATGCCAAGCACTCCTAGAATTCAAGTAGATTTACTGTTTGGAAGACATATTTGATAAAATAGAACCATGAAAGGGTACCTGATAATCCGTTACACCATCCCAGGTTTCAGCACTGAGCTGACGGCCACCAAACCACCTTCCATTTAAAGTCAGCTTGCACAGATCAGCTTCTGTTGCTTCTTTAAATGACACAGAAGCAACGCCATCAGGGTGCCTCTGTAAGGACAGGCAAGTTGAATTTAATAATATTCTAACTAATGCATTCATTCCAATACCGTTTAAATTATCTTATAAAATCAATCGGGATATAACTCTATTCCAATCATGCATAATCTCATTTGAAAAGCTCAGTTTTCAAGTTTCCATACGTTGTACTATTGGCACACAGAACACAATTTCTGAACACAGAAAACAAAAACAACTTCAGCGAGTTTAGCTACAAATAATGTATCCATACACTTTCAAACTTGTAACACGCATCCAAGCTCCTGGGAAGAGTTAGTTTGCCTTTAGGTAGGCTGAGGTGCTTAGACATTAAGTTCCAAAAGTTTTAAAGTACCGAAAGATTAAATCAAGTTTCCATGAAGTAAACACACCCAAGTGAATGCTCCGCTCATATTTAAAGCGGCTTAAATGTTTTGCACCTTTGCACATTACATCAATTCTGCCAACACAACATATAAAAGTACCTACATCAAATATGAGAACCTTCTTTACTTGACCAAACTTTTCACACTCTGTCCGCAGATCTTCTCTTATCTCATTTAGCACTAAAGGGTCCTCCTACAAAGCAATTACACAGCTTTAATTAAACACAAGCACTCCTCTCAGCTTTATTTTTGCTCCGTCACCAGTGGTACACATCTCTCAATCCGTTACAAGTCCATAAATTAAGTGCTGTTATGCTGCATTTTCAAAGCCACCTGGAAGTTGGCAGATAGCTCTTATCTGAATTTAAAAAATACTACTTGCTAATAAAGCTCTTTTGTGCTCGTTTCTCCATTCTAGCCATTACTCTTGTTTACTCCTCTTTCCATCCCAGAAAGGAATTTTGTCAGACATACAGGTTTCCCAGACAGTGAAAAACCCTGACTTGAAAAACACATTCTTACCAATATTTTTTCTTGCTTTTGGAGAGAGATGAATGAATTTAAAGCAGATGTTTGGCACAGGAGAACACCCTTCCCAAACAGCAAGTTTAATTTTGTTTTCAACTGCTTAGAATTTTGCTACAATTTGTATGGCAGAAAGGTCAGTCATGTTAACTTGTAACAGCACAACCTACAGAAGTAAACTGCATCTTCCTACCTCAAAGTCCTTGGGGTGAAACATATTCCTGATAATAACGATGCGTTCATGCCGCATTCTAGTTGCCCCATCTTTCTTCTCCGGCCTCCAATCCAGCTGTCTAATGAAATGAAGCAACAGTAAGAAGATATTGTTGCGGCTCTCTTCAGTTTCTACAAGTATTTGTTGAAAAAAAATCATTAATTTAGCATTTCTTGCACTACATTAACATATATTTTGACACAAACAGTGAAGTTGTTCTAAAAAACACAGTAATTACCCAGGTTTACTACTGCTGCAAAGCATTTAAAGTTTTAAGGTACTTAAAGTCTCCTAGAGGGAATATAAATAATTTTTCAAGGAAAAGTATTTTTTTTAAAATACAAGAAAATATTTATGAAGTATTAATTCCCTCCTAATATCAACTCAGATAAAGGAACCAGCTGTTTTCAAGTGCAATTAAAATGCCAGTATTTCACCATTTTTTCCTAACTTATTCTGTAAAAAAGGAGATCCACAATTCCCCTAGGTAAAATTTAACTACTTTTATTTAAAAGAACATGCAAGAACACCTTGACTCTTACACAGGCATTACTACAAGATGCATTTTGTTCCCCAGTGTAGAGCCACTAACACAAACTACCCATGTAACCTAGCACATCTGTTCTAGGACTTTGCCTTCTCACAGCAAATCTTACTTCTTGTAGAAATGCCTACCTCATATTACTATTACAAGAAAACCCACACATTTACTTACACCTTTAAATATCAAGATCATACACTGAGGTGGGGAAATCTTAAGTTTCTTCTTGTACCTGCTACTTTAGCCGAAGAAAACTCGGATTTCCAATGAGAACAGTTATACCAGTAAATCATGTCCTTAAACTCCAAAGGAACACTGCCCTTTTATTCACACAAATTGCTGTCAAAAGCAATTTCATAATTTTCATACACCTGCTGTCAGTGTATCTTTGGGGCAGATATACTTCTAGCTTTAATCAATAAGATATCAAGTAGCCTTTGCTCCCCTTAACTATGCGAAAACATTTCTGCATTACTATTTACAATGCTTAGTGGAATGTTGCTTTCACTGAAGTATCAAAAATACTCAAACTTATCTTTTCTTCTGCATCTTCTTGGTTCCAAAAGGCACGAGAACAATTTTTAAGTGACAAAAGCAATGAAACAAGGTACAACTCAAAACCCAGTACATTTTATAGCAGAGAAAGATGTCTGGGGGAATCTACAGAGATATTTTAGTATTTGTTCCTGTGGCAGCCAGCATTTCTTGCCCTTAGCAACTACTGCAGTATGGCACTAAATATATGTAAGCAGCAAGAGCGTTAGGACCTTCCAGCAGTAAGGCCTGATATTGTGACAGAACTTGCATGCTCCTTTCTACTGCAGAGGAAAAGAGTTTATTTCCCTCAAGTTGTAATATTTTCTTCTGCATCTGAAGGCACCATTGCTCCCTATGTATTGTTTTAGTGTGTGAATCACAAAGAAGTTCATTATATCAACACTTAATCTAGGAGTTACTCCCCTTCAAACGTGCAATAGTTAAGCTGTTGCACTGTCAGACAAGACTTTAGCTTCTGGAAAACTTAGAATTCTATTTGAAAGAAAGCACACTTTGCTAACAGCACTTAGAATTCAAGCAATATTTTACTGAAATAAAAAATACAAACTTCTGCTGCTGCGACAACTTCTTCTTGTAGTCTTTACATTTCTTCTTCTTTTTGCTTGCATCATACTCCCCCTTCAGTTGGAACTTTGCAACCTCCACATGCAATTTATAGCCTCGGATTTCTGCTTCATCCAGAAGCCTCAAAGCAAGTTGAACTGATTCTCTCTATTTGAAGATAAAACACAGCACAAACTTTAAAGCACGTGGTAAAATCAAATTGCATTCCAATAACGTCACTAAGTATACTGTGCTAAGAATCAAGTCCCTGTCACTGAAAACCATAATGCCATCTTCTGACACAGAGCTGGCACTGTTTTCTTGATCAAAACTAAGTATTTCTTCACTCCTGTTGTAACTGATTAATACCTCCAAAAGCAGCTGAATATATTTCACTCAAATATATCACAGACACTAAACAGCAATATCCCAGCAAGCTGATGAACTTAAAAGCAAGAATAAAAATGTTTCAGGAGACTGATTTCCCATAAAACTTGTATCACTTTTCCAAGAAGAGACTCTTAAGTAATTTTTAATGTTTTTCTAAAAGTCCTTTAAAGTGAAGACAGTACTTATGCTTGGGCACTCCACAGCCCCAACTACTACAATTACAAAAATAGCAGAGACTATAAGCCATTTGATTTAGTACTGCCTAGTGCTTCTTGCAGAACTAAAGCCAGCTACACTAGTAACCACTATCTTTCCAAATGATTCACAAGTGAAACACATAAGGAAATAGTACTGCAGCCTAAACTTTTACAGCTCAATAAAAAATGAAAGCACAGCTCTGAACCACACCAGTTCTCAATTAAAAGCTGTAAATACAGGACTACAGTATGTTCCTTCCTGGCTCGATATTTCTGTATTCTTGGTTACACAGTGGCATATTTTCCAAGTAAAAGGTGAGGAGCCTCCCATTTCAACTCTCTGGCACCCAAGAAAGGAGCAGGTAGAGACATGTTCAGCAGGTATTATGGCCATTTCCAGGCACAGGGTGAGGTTGCACAAGAGGAAACAAATGAGGTAAGTGGGCATTTCTGGAATAAATCTTTACAACAGACACCTATATTCCAAATTGTGCTTTAGATTTTCACGAATCTTCTGAATGTGACTCTGAAACAATGGCCACATGTGCCTTCAAAGGGATGGAAAACTGCATTTCAGTGCACCACTGACCTTCAGATAACAACAGAGGCCATCTCCTTTAAGATTTCCTTCCTTATCCTTGTACAGTTTGATCTTGTGTTCTTCTGTCTGAGGATCTCGCATGATGATACCGCATTTTGACATGACTTGTACAAATTCATCTTTCGTAATGTCTGGAGGTAAACCTGCATAATAAATTCAAAAGGAAGGCTTAAATATGGTCTATTAAAAAATCTTCCTATAGCATTTCTTTAAACACAAGGTATCTGTTGCACTTCGCGCTAGGGTCGCATAAAATAACGACACGGACTTTTTCAGCTAGGCAGCTAAAGAAGTGATTTATTGAACGACTTGACCACATTTATAGTGTGGTTCGCAAGCTGCAAACAGAACAGCCAGCGGTTTATTGGACAATAAAAGAAAACAAAAACTTTCTCACAAACCGTGAGAATTATTTTC
>JANRMJ010000026.1:19110777-19126815 GCA_025584955.1 Alethe diademata
AATCACTGAGCACTGCTCATCCATGTAGAGGCTCTTTTGGTTATCAAAGCTGTAAGTGTTCCTTTTTCTCTTGTGTTTTTTTTTTTTTCCCTTTCTGTTTACTGTCAGGATGCCGCGCTCTTTTACCACAGGCAGGGGCTCTGAAAGCCAGTGAAGCGAATAATTAAATGGTGGCTTGAAATATTGCCAGTCTTTAAATAGAACATGTCCAGAACATAGCAAAATCATCCATTTTTTAACAGGCTATATTAGCAGTAGAAAGACAATCCAGTTAGAGGGGTAGTTTCACAAGCAAAAAGTAGCTGCATGCAAAAGAAGAAAAACTGTGAATTAGGAAACTGGGTTTTAAGGGCTACTGTGAGGTGTAGGCAAAGATTTTGCAGTGGGAAATTTGTTCTCTGACAAATCGTGAAGTCCAGAAACACCTGTTTCCCAAAGGCAATACTAAGCTAGAATAAAGAATGCTGTAAGCAATGCTGTTGTTGGTGAATATTTCTTTTGTTTAGAATTCCCTATAGTAAGATGCAGGAAGATAAATGTTGGGTTCATAAGTGTGTAGGCTTATCTACTTATTTCAGTCTCATGCTGCAGCTTCATGAAGGAAACAGAGAAGAAGAAAATAGCAGTGCAACGTGTTTCTCATATTTGTACATAGCTCTCTACCAGGCAACGTGTTACATTGGGACAAAGAGAGTAAAATAAGGTCTCTGGAGTCTGCTGTGCCATAAATTGTATTTCTGTGCTATTGAATTTCCATTTATTTCAGTGATCCTATCCTGGTATGAAATTGGTACAATAAAAGGAGGAATCCATTTGAGAATAAGTGCTTGTAGCCTTGCAGCTTGTAACATGAGGACTGTAGTAAAACAAGGGCAGGTGTGATGGGATTAAACTGGTCTGTCATTAACATGACAACAGAGGTTGTATTGCAATGCCCCTGGGATTTATAGTTTAGCTTTTTTTTTCTGATTAGAGCAGACAACAGAGAGAGTCTCTAAATATATTTTTTCATCTTATAATCAACTTGGTTAATGGTGCATGAGTGGATAAATTTCCAGCCATGTATTGCTAAGGGGCTCTGTGCAGTTGAAGGGGGGCTATACCTTCAAGGGTTTGTTAAAATTGAAGCTTCTGTGACTGAGAGAATTCTTTTAATTCATATGTTGCAACTTTTGTTCTATTTTTAACACACAAACTCTTTTTTGGAATAGAATCCCTTAGTTTAAACAATGGAGAATCAATTGTGTCTTCTATCAGCAGCTTCCACAGAACAAAATTCTGGTTCAGGGAACACAAAATTCATAAAAATAGGTGTCACTCAAATATTTTGTAACATGGGGTAGGAAGACTTGCCTCCCGTACTTACTGATGGAAAAGCAGTCCCTGCCAGCAGTGCTGCTGAGCATGGACAGGCTGTCCTGATTTGCCTCTGCAACCCCCGTCATAAAATCAGTGGATTTGAGATTAGAAGGCTTATGGCATTAAGACAGCCTATCCTAATATTAAAAAGGAATTCAACTTGAAGAATAAAAAATTAGTATAGTAGAAAAATCTAGCTCTCCCAGTGTGCTTGAATATGTGTAGACCACTTAGATACAACCACACACACTACAGTAGGAGTGGATCTGTGCAGGTAAAGGGTCAGTTTGACTCTCCACACCGTAGATTTTTCACTTCAAACTCACTCTAGTCTGGTGTGGTGGATTGGACACAGAGTTCCATCTGAGAGAAATCCAGGTTGTGCCATTTTGGGATATAAAGTGAGGCAGGAGGGGATGTTTGAGCACTTTGATAAAGAACTCTGCACTATCAAGATGTTTTACCCATATATCACAAAGAATTTTACAAGTGTGGTTAAAGGTGATTATAACTTTCTCAGAGAGATGATTACCTGCTCATTCCCTTGACTTCCTTAGGAATATCCATCTCACTACAGTTAGCTCTTACCTAGAATTTCCAAGTCACTGACAGAGCAACAGATACTGTGGATCTGCCCCATAATGCTCTTTCTTTTTTTACTTCGCAGTGCTACAAACCTTAGCCTTCTTTCATTTTAGCATTCTTTCTCATGTGATTACTCATTTTTAACGTTCAGGACAAGAAAATAAATGAATCCAATGTGTGCCTGGTTGATCGTATTATGACCAAGTGGCTTTGCTTGCTTGCTGTAGATGCAAGTAGTTGTCAGAGGGAGGCCTCAGTCATGAGTCAAAGAGTGAGTCACCAAGAACAAAATCATCCTTACAGCCAATTCTTGCACCGACTCTACTAAGTCCTTTCCTGCCCAGTCCAAGGGTTCCAGCTAGGAATCATGTTCATGCCTGGGAACATGAGTAATCCCTTTGCACTGACGCTGGAAAGTTCAGCTGTTGCAGCTTCTTCCCCCACACAATTTGATTTCTTTATTCTGTATTTTGAAAAATGAGGAACTCCTGATGAACACACTTTCAGTGTCAGAGTAAGGCGTGGCACCTCTTTCCAGGATCCCAGTAGCAGTGACTTGATAGCAATGACTCAATTTCTGTCCTTCTTCATCCCACATGGACTAAACACTTTCCTCTTCTTTTGTGATGCTATAATCTGTTAGCAGTGTAACACTGATTTCTGAGCCATGCATGCTGCCTGTGACTGACAGGGCTCTGGTAGGAGAGCTGCTCTGAGGAGCACTGGGAGGCTTTGCACAGAATGCTGCCTTGCAGCACGAGACTTGGTTTTTAAAATGTTCACGGAAACTTTTACTCAGCCAATAAAGAGCAAAAGGATTGATGCAGGAATTGCTGAAAGCCAAGGTGCGGGAAAAAATAGTTGCTATCAGATGAAAGGTGGAAGCATCGACAGAAGTGTGGTATGTGAAAGAGCGGTACAGGTAGAGGATGTGGTTGGGCAACCAGCAGAAGGCAAACAGAGCCACAAGCACCAGCACTGTCTTTGCAACTCTCTTGCGGGATTCAATCTACAAGAAAGTAATGCATAGCTGGTATTAATAGCAATTAGTAAAATGTTTGTGTTGTTGGTGCTGATTTGCAAAGGAGTGTAAAAGGCTAAATGCATTAATTACCAAGAAAGCAAAAAGTAAGAAGAAAATGAACAAACAAAAACCCCAAACCAGAAAAACTAAACAGGAAAATAAATCTATTTCATAGTTTTTAAACAAAGTGTTCCCAGTGCATAGCACATTTCCTTTTCATTATAAATCATATGACACTTTCATCTAGACTAGGATTTAAAAATTCAGTAATTAATGTGTCAGCTCATATGGATGAGGTCCCAGTGTTTAAAATTCAATGTTTTAACTCCTGAGTTTACAGGGTCATGATAAAGCATGACAGACCCATCTCTCTTTAGGAAAATGTGGACACTCACAAATGATGAGTCACGAGCATGTGCCTGAGCGCACAGCTGAGCTTGGATTCAAATTTGGTATGGGCTGAGTTTGTGGAGCTTTTTACTCCATTATCAGGTAAAGTTTTGTACCTAAGAATTCAGATTTAATCAGCACAATAGACTTTGGAAAACTGGAGAGTTTAGTGCTTGATCAGAGCTTACCTGCTTACGGGCATGACCATGTTCTTCTGCTGGCATGTTGGATGTACTTTTGTATAAAGTTCTGGCAATAAGAAAGTAGTAGACAGAAATGACAGCTAAGGGCACAATATAGAACACTAAGAAGCAAACGAGGGAGTGAGCTTCCTGCAGGATCTTCTCAGATACAGGATAGGGGGCACATGCCTCAAAAGTCACATTTTTCTCAGGGTTGCTGAAAGAATAAAGATCTGAAAAAACAGCCTCTGGGATAGCGAATATCATGGAGACAATCCAAACACAGCCGGCTTTACAGCATGTCTTCAGGAGCACATCTGAAGTCTGCAGTTCCAAGGGTTTAACAATGGCTCTGTACCTAAAATGACCACCATCACTGTCAGAATAAACACAGGAATAATGCAAGCACTGACATTGAAAAATTGTTTAGGCTAAGGCCATTACTGTTCTTGCTAAATAAAGGGAATTTGCTTGGAAATGCAAACAGACACTAGCTCTTTGGAATTAAAATAGAAATGTAAAAATTAATTTCAAGCATGTATTGTAAGGGATTGGGAGGCAGGTGTTGCCATTAAAACCTTCCTATGTAAAGATGACTTCTAAAGTTTGGATTTCGATCACTAAGGGCAATCATCACTCCTTATTTTATGACACTGCCTTGAAAGATAAATGAGGCAATTAGTATGCAAAGTGATGAAGGTATGAATCAGGTTAACTATTTTATAAATAAAAGAAACCAAGCATGTTCACCCCTCCTTTCTTCCCTCCTCCTAGACCCCTGCTGAAAGCAGTGACCTGACTTAAAATAATGCCTTAGGATTCATTCATATTTATAAAACAGGAGAGGGCACTGCTGTTGATTCGTGCCTGTGATTCTGCAGCATGTGGACTGAGTCAGGCATACGAGAAAAATCTGGATTAATCTATACATGTGTGATAATCTATGTGGAAGTGGGACATGGAAAAAGACCAACATCCATGAAGGTGGATGAAGCATAGGAAACAACATACCCTGCTCCTAAAGGACCAGGAAGTCTTAATAATGCAAAAAGAAGCAACCCCTCCAGGGGGGCACAAGGCTGGCATGAAAAGAAAGGTGGTGAAAAAGGTATCAGAGGATAAGACAGCTTAGTTGTACCATTTTGCACGAGCTGAGGGTCTGGTCTTTTTCTCCACTAGGCAAATTTAAATAGATAGCTGGAAGTTGGCTTGCTATTTATCGAATAAATACCATTTTAATTGACTTTGAGCTCTTCTAGCATATTAGAACACAACAGTCTGGCATTAAGCACATGCTTGATTTGAGCTTTCTCTGTAAGTTTACAATGTAGTTAGTCTGTGAGAATGTAGAGCAGAGTATTTCTATAACAGCTACCATGAAGAATTAAATACAGAAGGAAGTGTCTAAACCATAGAATCAGAGGAGAGTTGGGGCTGGAAGGGATCTTTAAATGTCATCTAGTTGTGGTGAATTCTGAACTGACGTCCTACAGGACCAAGACCTCGAAGTTACAATATATAGTTCAGTGTTAACATTAGCTTTATCTTCAGCAGTAGTTAAAAACCCTAAAATAAACCCAAACTAAAACAACAACATGGAGAGCAAAAGAGGCAATTGTGCAATTACCTGTATCTCTGATTCATGTAACTTTTGATTACCATTTGTTGCATACCTTAAATAAAAGAAATACAAACAACCTAAGGACAGATTAGCCTGGAGACAAGAATAGGGATCACTGTCTCTTCTGACCCAAGAGCCAGCACCATCAAATAAAAGCGTGTGCAGCGAAGAAATAAAAGGAGTTGTTTTGTACAGGCAATGAAAGTCATTGCTAAGCAAGTTCAAGAAGAGGCTGAACAAGTATCCAGAAGAGAAGTTATTAAATAGACAGAAACCACATTTGTTCAGTGTCATCTGAAGGTATAGGGTTAAAAATGTGGTTGGATAGAGGTTTTTTATTCTTCCTATTTGTATTTTCTTTTTCTCATACTACCACTGCTGGAGGCTGGTATTGGTCTACATGGATCCCCGATTTGACCCTATGTGCCATTCCTGTGCTGGCTGATTATTTTGGAGTACAGTAACAGCACCCCTGGTAAAATTCTGGACACATGAACAATTTGCTATTACATACAATTCATTATTGCTGGCAGACAAGATGAAGATCTTTTTCTCTCTTAATACTAAATTTCATTTTTTGTTTTTCTACTTGTCGATGCTCCTGCTCCTTCTGATTGAACTGAAATCTCATCTTAGTTTGTTCATTCAAGAAAGAAGTACATAGAAAACAGATGCAGCACTTCCTGATAGCAGTCAGAACACTGATCCCTCCTAGCAATGCTGTCATTACAACCTGAGTTTAATTTCATGACCCCTGGGCTAAAATATTTCTGTTAAAGGTGGAAGAACTACAAGAGAAAAAAAAAATATATATATGCACTTTTCAAGGTGAAAATTACATTAGCTAACAAATCATGAGAGTCATTCCTTTCCCCCCCAGTCTGTTCTGTGGTTTGTTTTTGCTTTTTATCCCGTGTCAGTCTTTTATGTTCTAGGATTTTAAAGCCTCCCTGAGTGCGTAGGTTAAAGAATTTTCACTCATATTCAATTTTATTTTTCGTCTTCCTTGCCTACTTCACTGTACCACTAGATAGCACCAATATACTGTCTTTTTCCCAGCTTAAGCCATTTCCCTTTTCTGTGCAATTGAGAAAAACCCTTGTACTATACTTCAAACTAATAAAAGGTCAGAGGAGCTAAATAGTTTTTCTCACTTCACTCCCTTAAAAAGAAGTGCCACAATTTTACTAACATGCATTTTTAAATTACACGGGAGACTGGTAGTTTGGGATTTTTAGTCTATTACCATGTGCCACTTAACACTGTGCAAAATGATAATATCTGCTATATTAATAGTTTCTGACTTCAAAAATGCAGCATCTCTTGGCAAATCATTTGCACAGACCCACCTGTCAGCACTGAGAACAGTCAGGGTAAACACTGATACTCCAACTGATGTTAACTGGATAAAAGACAGCAGCTTGCACCCAATTCTTCCAAATAGCCAGGTATCCACAATGTAACGTGTTGCATCTATAGGCACACATGTTAACAAAAGCAGCAGGTCTCCAAATGCCAGACTGGTGATGAAGATGTTGGGAACCGTCTGCATTGATTTAATCTTGAAAAAAACTTTGATGAGTATTGCATTTCCAAGGAGACCCACTGAAATGATCACAGCATATGTAACATAAATTGTGCACAGTATTTCTAGTCCTGGAAAAGAGTCTTCAGTCCATTTTTCATTTGTGGTTTCATTATCAGAGCTTGATTTCCATTCTGTACCATCCACAGATGTATACAAAGTTTGATTAGCTGATTGCAAGTATAATTGAGACATTTCTTTAACTGTTTCTTCTCCCCAGGGTGGACTTCAATTGATCAAAAAAGTGTTTCATATTTAGCTTATAGCATATCAGCAGGGTCAATGGAAAGGTTTGTGTCTGAAATTCAGGTTCCTGTTGCACATTAACTACTTTCACCCCCTTCTGGATCTCAAAACAGGCGTAGGAGAAATGCACATAGATCTTGCACTGAACTGAGGAGGAGGAGATTTTTTTAATTGGCTTTTCAGCTAGTGGAACAGAGAGGGAGGAGGAAAAGAGAAACGGAGTTCCTTTAAAGACATTAGCTGAAATGAGGTGGGTTTTTTCATGGAGATATCTGGCAAGTAAATATTATGTTGTGTCAAAACCATAACATTAGGGTTTATATGTTATGTAGCAAACCTTTGTTACTGTTGTTCAAAATTTTTTTTAAATTAAAAAAAAATGAAAACCTGAAATAGTTTTATCAATAGTACTGGTAAGCAGAGAATACACTAATTTAACACAAAATTCTTCAGTATACATTAATGGCAGATAAACTATATCAGAATATAGTTAGTATTTGCTGAAAAAAGCTATAGAGACAGGCTATGGTCTGAGCAGCCTTTCTATCACAGAAATGCAGTGACCATCCAAAAGGCAATTTAAAACCAAAATTTATGGCCACAGTCCTGGTAACACGTTTTTTTCCCTTGAAACAGTCACACTGACATCAAAACAACAACTTAAGCTAAAGTATGCACAACTGTATAGGTAGATGGACATTGGAGTGGATAAGGTACCCTGCTCAAATCACAAAAGCAGCCGTATAGATGAGTCCCTTTAGCTGCACATATGCAGATATACAAAATCAAGCTTGTTTCATTTGCTAAAAAAAAATTTTCTCAAAGTAATATGCATGAAAAGCCTGATTTTTCCTCCTCCAGTCCTGATCCTTTCAAATACAACAATGCTGTACGTATCAGGTAGTGAAAGACCAGGTGGTAGATTGTACATCAAATAGAAGATCTGTGCTGTGGGAGAAGGAGTCACTGATGGAAAGAGGATTCATGGGTTAAAAATTCCAATTATGCTTTTTGAAAGTGCTTTTAGAAGAGAGGCTCTTGTCATCATCAACCAGAATATATCCTTTCATGCAGGCACAGTATGTAGGTTGCTCACAGATTTAGGTACCTTTGAGGATCCTGATTATGTTGTCCACCCACACTGGCATAGTACCACGCATTATATTTAGTACAGAGTTCAGTAACTGTAACAGACTGTGAGCTTAATGTCAGATACTTACATGGAATGTTTCACTTTCCTGTATGGGACATTTAAGGTGTCACCAAACATTGGGAACTAATTGCACTCCACCAAGTGTTGAGTACTCAAGGGTGGCATCTGAATGATGCATCAGGTGTTTAGTTGAAATTGGAATTGAACTGAAAGAAGCTCATTGCTTCTTGAATTGCACTAGAGGTTGGTCAATGCACCAAATCTCGACCAGTAGTAGAGATGCCAACCAACTCTTATAGTCCCCGAGCCTCCAGAGCCATCCGAGAGATTCAGGCTGGCAATGTGAACTCTGAGGCTCAGTAGTTCTGTCACTGGAGCATTTGATGTATTGGGATGGAGGACCTGAGCTGATATCCCTCTGTGCACCTCCAGGAACTATGTGCAATCCACAGGACTGGATTCTTGAGCTGTGAGTTATTCCCAGCAGTTGGTTTGGGGGATTATTCAGGTAGGAAGGGAAAACAGACTTCCCAACCCACATTAAAGCCTCTTGAGGACATCAACATGTGTCACAGATGCAACTGTGCACAATTCCATGAAGTGGCAAACGCTTAAAATTCTCTTTACTCCTGGTACTTCATGCACTTTTCATCCCAAACCGGACCCGAGTTCCCATTCTGATGCTTCACTCTTTAGAACCCGCCACTATCTGGAAACACAGACTCATTTTCCCTGCTCCCCCTCTCTCTAACGGGGCACAGTACATATGTGTAACCATGCTCAGAGCAGCACGAAATTCTACTTTATTTTCTCTTTCCACCGAGAGACTGCTTTTTTCCCATCCTTTCTGCCTCCCTGGGGGAATGTGGCAGAAGGAAGTTTCATCATGTCTCACAATTCTTTCCTCAGTCTTTATATTACTGGAGGTTTTAGGTAGTTGCCCAGCTTCTCTCATTATGGAGGCCCATGATACTGTCTTAGTGGATCAATAGGATGTGGAAAACACTATTTTCAAAAAGCACACAAAATAACATTGTCTAGACCCAACAAAAATCAGAAGGACAGACAGCAAACCACATTGGCAATTTGTTTATGATAGCAGAATTTTAGCTAGTTCTGATAGCTTTCAGTTGTTCAAATCCATTTGAAAAGCAAGAGAATGGCATTGTTATTCCAAACTGTAAAGTACTCTAAGGTACTATTTTAGACCTTTGCCTCGTGGTGTGAAAAGCAATTTAAGTAATTCTGGCTATTTTTTCAGGTTCCAGCTTCACAGAAAATAAATGCTCCTTTTCAACTCCATGCTGGAAAAAAAAAAGGAGTAAAATACTCAAGAGTATATAATTTAGCTGTATTTTTAATGTAAATTTTGTGTTTCAATGCAGTGTGACTGCTGACTTAAATCATTGCCATGTGCTGCGTAATGTCACCCACTCAAAAAATCTTTCAGAACCATTTGTTCTGCACCGAGGCAAAATATGAAGAAAACAGCCAAAATCTTAACTCACTTATTAAAGAATTTTTTTTCCCAAAACAGTAATTATTTTGCATCACTTCTTTTTGGTATTTCAAGGTACATTGGTCACGCTGCATTGATCATTATTTATACAAATATGTCAGAATGCTTTGTAGCTAAAGTGCTAGGAGCATGACATTGATACATATTGAACTGCAGCTATATTAGCCAGCCTGGTGTTTTTAGAATAATTTTAACTCACTTTTTTCAGTTTTTATTTGTATGATTTCTGAATAGAACTATTTAGTAGTCTTAATTCTTCTTTTACGTCTCAAACTCATTTTAGACCCTTTGATTATCTCCTAGCAGTTTCACCATCTGTTTATTGCTGGCTGATGTATCCTTGTCTCTCCACTGAGTGAACTGACATTGATGTTTGTCGGGCGTTAACAGTAGAGAGATTCTGAACTGATTCTGATCTGATTCCTCTATAAACATTCCCACAGATGGGGAGCAGTTTTCCCTCTGAGGTGTCATGCATGTGTGTTGCCTCTCTGATGGGAGAAAATTCAAATACTCCAGGTAATCTTCACCAACAAGTGATTGTGCTAAACAAGAAACAGGTGAAAAAATGGAAGCATTCTTTGCTATAAAAGCATTTTTAAAAGGGATGAAAGAATGCAATGTCTTCCTTTTGGAAAAGAGAAGAGGTTGAGACAATTGAAATAAAACTACTAGAAATTATGATGAGACAGTGATGTGAATTGACATTAAATAAAAAACAAAACAACAAAACATAAGGAAGGGTGCAAAATACTGGAGCAGTTATCATGCCTTTATATTTTACCAGAAACCCAGAACATGCAGAAGCACATACAAATATTCCATTAGATTGGGTTAATGCAAAGAAAGAAATTCACAGACAATAAAAATGGAGCTGACTGGCAGAAACCCTCCCAGTCCTCAAACCCAGTTCACCAATGTGAAAATTACTCCATGCAGTAGCCATGCATTCAAAATGTTCCTATGAACCAGAACCACTAAAAGGAGAGGGTAAAGATGGGGGTGGGGAGAGGTGACAAAAGTTAGTTATTTCTGGTTATTTCTTGTATTTTTCAGATACTCTGGTGACAATCAAAAAGCTTAAACCATATTATACTTACAAATCGCTGTAAGGACGGCTCTCAGAGAGCAACCCACGGCCATAGAAGTCCTTATTTATAGTGAGGACAAGAGTAATTACAATAGTAATTACAATAGCTGGATTCCTAATGTAGAAAGCAAAAGAAAATCAAATAGCTTGATTCAGAAGAAAAAATTGAGAATTAGGAAAGATGACAGATACGTAATTACAGCAGATATGTACATCCTCAGATCAAACTCTAGCCCCAAAACTCCTTCTGAAACAAGTGTAATTAAATTTGTAGCATAGCAGGTTTAATCTCCTAATTTATGCAAATTACAAATGAGTAGGCATAAAAATATCTGTGTTTGCAAAATGTTTGTGAGTCTTCAAACATCTCCAGAAGGGATCCAATCTGGTAAAATAAAACCAGAAGCTGAGTGTCGAAGGATAAGCAGACCACATCAGTCTACCTACTCCAGTCAGCAATGCAGCAGTTTAGGATGTATTTTGGGACATAGACATTGAAAACTTTGACAAGAGCCAAATAAAAGTGAACAGACTCCAGGCACATCCACATGAATACTGCAATAAGGAAATAGCGGAGGAGCATGGCCACAGTGATGCAGAGGCCTGGCTGGTTGAATGAGGTCAGCCAGGAATCAGTGAGGAAGACAATGTTCAGCATCAGCAGCGCAGCAGCTCAACAAAGGTTGAGCAGGATTTTTGAGGGGTTGTCTGTCTGCACCTTCCTGAAAAGAAAGGGAAATTTCACAAAGTTATCACTGCATCATCCAATTTACAACCTACACACAGGAATATTCCAGATCCTTGACGTAATATCTCACCCATGTCCAGGGGTAAATTTTTGAAATGACAGAAATTTTTACTCTTTACAGACATTTTACTGTGAGAGTGGTGAGGCCCTGGCATAGGTTGCCCAAAGAAGCTGTGGCTGCCCCATCTTGGAAGTGTTCAAGGCCAGGTTGGACATCGTGATTTGGAGCAATGTGGTCTGGTGGGAAGTGTCCCTGCCAATGGCAGGGTGTTGGAACTAGAGGACCTCTAAGTAATCCCTTCCAGTCCAATGCATTCAATGATTTTGTGAAATTTAGGAACATAGAAATTGCTGAACAGTTCAGACAGGTGCTTATATTGAAGAACAAGTATTCAAATCTCCCTAATTTTGCAATGGTCAGATGTCCAAATAATGCAATATTTATACTGTCAGCTCTCAGTCTTCCCTCTTATGCATCACAGTATCAAATATTAGCAAACATTCTGATAATTGCTGCAAATTGCCAAAATAGTAAAATCAGTGTAAGAGAAAGGATCAGACTTACCCAAGGGTTAGGTATGTCATGACTGTTATGGCCAAAAAAAGTGAAGAAGCACCACATCCTGCATAGCTTATCAGAGTCAATATATGATCATGTGTGATATTTATTTTTGTCCGGGCCAAGTCCTGTGTCATAAGATAAAGAGACACAGTTGTTTGCCAAGACAGACTTCGAAATTTCCTTTCCACACTTTCACTTTATGAAATTACTGTTCTGATTACTGCTACTTTTGGAGATTTCCATTAATATATTTATGTGTTTCTTATTGTATAGTCCCACAGAATATCCAAACTAGTAAATGGTAAATTAACCAGCAGTTTTTAAAGTGTCCAGCAATAAGTTGTAAAGCTAGAAAAGCTGTTCTTCAGAAACCACAAATTGAACATGGATTCCAGGATCTCACCAAAATTATTCCACCGGGAGCTCACTTTGTAGGAGAAACAACTTTGTTTCAGTGGCAGCTGCCATGCTTTGGAACTGCACAAACCTGCTAAATGCCTTGGCGCGTGCTAGATCCTTCCTGTCCAGAAAGCACTACTGCAGAATCAGACAGGAGGTTGGGCCCTGCTTCTCCACAGCTGCTGCCAGGAGGAACATTGAAAGAATTTTGTGGTTCCCTGACACAGCTTCTCTTCTATTTCTTGAAACTTTGAACCTCAGACTAGTAACCTACATCTCTGATGTACTGTGGATGATGCTGTTGAAGACCAGTAGCTGTGCTGATTTCCAAAGTGACAGTGAGAGGTGTGATCTGAAAATCAGACTGAATTCTTCTTGCTTGAAGGAAAACTTGAGCAAGTGTCTGAAATCTGAACTATCTCAATTCCTTTCTGTAAAGGCACAATTTTACTCTCGGGAGGGCTTTTGCCTCAGGAGCAGGGTCACACTGACATAGGGAAAGCATCCCAAGGCAAAGGTGGGGCCTCATCCCATCCTGTGGGCTGTGTCCTACTGGGAATAGACAATTCAATCCACTTGGTTTGCTTAGAATCCACCTGTATCTTTGCCTTTGTTACTGCCCATTCTCAGGCAGTCATCCCAGCTTTTGACATTTTGCTTTTAGAGGCAGTTTTCTCTGTATTACAGAGAAGTAAGAGGCAATAGATAATCTCTCCCATATTTATACTAAACTTCACTTTCTGATGGAACGTAGATAAAAATTTCAAGAATATTTAATGTCATTAGTTGTCACTGGCAGTAAATAAATTTAACACAATACGTCCAACACAGTAAATAACACATTAAGGTCGATTAAGTTACACTGCAAAGTACAAACTACATCTGTAAAACAAAATTGCCATGAAGCAAGTGACATTTAAAGGACTTTACACCATGAAATTATTATAACTGGGTTTTTTTTGTTACTGCTGATTTTGGCAACATTGCAGATATCCAAGGGCTTGTATAGATATGAATCTCCCATCTCTTCTCCAAAACTAGTGATGGCTTTGTTTAGTGCCATGGGACTTTCTGGGAGATGATTCATGGAGTACTCACCAGCAAGACTCCAAAATGGGTAAGATGGTTACAAAAACAGATTGTATAATTCATATCTGTATATTCCATTTCACACCCCGATGTATTTCAACCACCAGTCCATCTGTGTAATAGAGAAAAAGGATTTTTAAGCAGAGTTAGTCATTCTCCATCATTTATAGCTCTGCAGCACACAGAGTGTGTGAAGATGAGCTCAAGTTAGTACAGATTGCAGGGTCATTTAGCAGCATACAAGTGAGATTTCACACTGAAACACATCTTCTGTAGTTGCCTGAGAACCTCAAAATTTGGATGAAAGCTTTTGGCTGAACGAAGAAATATTTAAAGTAATTTACTTACCTGCACACATAGAAAGAAAGAACGAAGATAAAGAACTTAGTGCTGGGCTAGATTGTGCTGGGGGAAACAGAAGAAAAGAAACACGCACAGGGCAGAGGATCTGTTTAGCTAGAGAGCTGTACTGAAACAGCCACACCTTCCCTGGTAAGACTGAATGTTATGACCCTATTTATGTGGTGTGCATCACATATTCAGAAGCTAAGCTTCTGTTTAAAAAGAAACAAATAATTTCTACTTCTAGTAATTGCAGAGGAAACCTCTTCCACATGCTTTGAGTTAACCAAATTCACAGTTATCTCTCTCTGTCTGGTGACCATCTGAGCCATTTTAGAGAGCTGACCCCAGCAAAGCCACTATTGTATTCCCTGAAGTCATGGTAGCTGTTCATCTGACATTTCACTGCATTTCTGCCTTTTTGTTAGGCAAAGTCGGGTTATTCATGTAGATGCAGCACTGCACAATGCCATACCCAAATCCCTGGGGATAACACTGAGTACAGAGGTGTTGACATCAACACAAAGCAGCAGCAAAAAGTCAAGTTTCAAGGTGCAACATCAAGAAGCCAAAGCCTCCGCAATGCTGGGAACAGAGCCGGCCTTGCAAGTAGCACTTACTGTTTCCCAGAGTCCCAAAAGACGTAGTGCACTGCTGCATTGCCCTGGAAACACAAAAAAAAGGAGGCTGTGACATTTATTCAGGACATCTGCACTCTGTCTGCACTTGCAGATGGTGTATCTCACCTCTAATTGAGGTGTATAACCACAGCACTTGGATTTTATTTCCTCTGCACTGCTTGGCAGCAAAGCCCACTTATGTCCATGATTATTTGTGTGTAGCGCTGCTGGGGGTCTGTGGGTGAGTGGAGATGCCACGAGGTCAGAGGCAGCTGGGTATTTGGGCTTGGGGAGCCAGCCAGGATAACAGCCATCTCACCCATGGCACTAAACTAGCTGAGTCCCACTTTTTACCAAGGGATTGCCAAGGGAAATCCTGCGAGTAAGTGATTTTCCCAGTTTTGCCTGTATCTTTCAATACCTTGCAGTCTTTTAAGGACAGTAGCAAATCTGACAAATTGTTCACTTTAGACCAATTCCCGTGTCTAATCTCATTGGGTTCATGCAGTGCCTGAGATGTCACACCAGATTACTGGTGAAATTCAGAAGTTATGACTAAGACCTGGAATAACAATCTGAGATTTTATACATTTGAAAAAAGAAAGAACCCACAAGAAACCTTTACTTTAGAATTTCAGCAATTCTCTCTGAAATCAGGCAGGGAAAGCTGAACAGATGTAAATGGATATTCAATGCAGTGATTTCTCTTGGGGACATTCTAGGTTATTACTCGTAATGCTGCAGCGAACTTGTCCAAGGCAGAAAGATTCATTTGCTTTTATTATTATTATGTCATTAATAAAGTTTAATAATTCACAAAGTTTACAGGAAGCCAGCCCAAGAGATAAGCTGTTAAGATGTGTGATTTGTAGGCTGTCAAATACAATTAGGCACAGAACCAAAGATGTAGATTTTCATGATAACTCATTAAATATTTAATTAAAATAATTTTGAAAGGTCAAGGAAAAACTCTGAAAGGTGCCAGATGGTCTGGTGGAGTAAAAACAACAGAAAAGAGGGGATATCTAAGTGAAATTTCTGGGTATATATTTGCTGAATGGAAAGAGCATTTTGCCATGAAAGCACCAATTACAAGCCTTCATTAACTCGTACTTTAATGAGGTTAATCTTATTGAATAATTTCCTTCTGCCTTGGGTTTTTAATATACTCACGTGGTCAAAACGTGAGTAACAATGTTAGCAGCACAAAAGTCCTAAGGAGCAATTCAATGAACAAGTTTTACACATTCCCATTTAAAAGTAAAATAGACTTTAACTTTTTGAAAGTCTATTTTGAAACAAAACTTTATTGCAAGGAAACAAAACCAGGTCAGTAACTCCTGTTATTGTGTGTGTTTAAACTGCGGGGAATGTCCCTCCACCTGTGATTTTAAGGGGACTGACAGAGGCGTGCGGGTGCGAAGCGTGCAGAGCCGAGCTGAGCTGTGCCCGGCCGGCAGGCGAGAGTCGCGGCGCGGAGCCGAGCCCGCCTCGGCCGCTCTGTCCGCTCCGGAGGGGGCTCAG
>JANRMJ010000028.1:1483-19809 GCA_025584955.1 Alethe diademata
TCATTCTGCACAGATTCTGACAGGTTCAGAGAACTCATTTAATTCATTAGTAACATATTAGGTAACATTAGAAGAATTTGTTTGTTTTTTTTTAAAGCAAAATATACCTTGCAATTACTGAAAAATATACTATATGCAGTTTTGTCCTGTAAGCCCATGTGTGTTCCAGAAAGCTGAAAGTCTTGCCAGACAGCCTGCGCTCAGTTTTCTGACACCCACATCATCTCCTAATAGACACTGCTCTAATTTCCATTGCTCTCTAAAGCAACTGATGCTCTCACCAATGAGCTATTTGTCCTGTCACTCTGGAAGGGCACCAGTGGTGCCCACCATCCCCAGCTTATCACTGGTATGGAGAAAAGTAGGTCATTTAATGCAGCTGAGGCACAGGCAGCACTGAGGATTGCAGCTTTGGAGACGAATTATCTGTACCCCAATTTTCCTGCAAGCCGCAGACACTGTTGCACACAGAAACATTCCTCAAACGTTTACTTAAGAGGAGGGTGCTGGAGCAAGGAAAGCAAGTCTCCAGTATGCCCTGTGTTCATATAACCTGTTTTCTCAAAGTGCTGCAATTTCCTGTTGAGTTACCTAAAACAGTGGTCATAGAACAGATGACAACTAAATCTTACCATTTGCAAGGACACTGTTATATTTTTAATACAATGTTTTGCTGTCTTCTTCTTTGGAGCCATCAGTGGAGTGTGTACTGCCCATGGATGAATGACAGAGACAAACATTTCAAAGCTCCATCCTAATACCTCTTAATGCCTGCATGAGGAAAGTTT
This sequence comes from Alethe diademata, assembly GCA_025584955.1. Lineage (NCBI taxonomy): Eukaryota > Metazoa > Chordata > Aves > Passeriformes > Muscicapidae > Alethe > Alethe diademata. The sequence continues at coordinate 2,272 of JANRMJ010000028.1, forward strand.
AGCTATGGTTAACTCTTATAACAAATATGACCTCATTTTTTTAACCTAACAAAAACTATAGTTATACTCTTCCATTTGGTAGGGACACACTGGTGCCCATCTTCTCCTTTGATTCATTCTTGGGATAAAGGAGAAGCCTAAGAACTAAGCAATATTTATGCTATCCATTAGAAACTTGCTTTTCAACAACAACAAAAAAATTGCCTAAGAGAGTTTCTCTTAACTGAGAGTACTCTGTATGCATTGGAGTTAATAAATATGCACAAACAGGGTCAAGCTAGAGCTCAAAATCTCTAATTTGCTCTCTAGTTTTGCTCCAGGTGACCAGTGTCTTTGAAGAGTACATTTATAAGCAGCATTTATAGCCAGATGCAGCTTTAATGTCATTATCCAATCTAACTGCTGCAGATATAAACTACTTCAAACAGCTACCAAAAGTTTCATGTTATCATTTCTACTGAGCTTATATTTTTGCTTGTGAATACAGAGTAATTCTTCTGCTATGAGAGTCTTAGCATGCAGGAGACTTAGTATAAGAAAACCATCTTGGTGATCTAATTTTTCTCTTTATAATAATATATTAAGAATTTTCAAGAACACTTTCTCACCTTCACCTTCTCTACTTTTTTCACTATGATCTCAGTAGTCTTCAGTAGTCTTCCGAATCTGTGTGAGCTTTAAATGGTAATATATTCCACATTCTTTCCATCTCCCACATCTTATAGCATGACCATAAAGTGTTAAGCAAAGCCTCTCATAATTCTGGATTTGAATGAGGTTTCATGTGAATGAAGCACACAAGAAGCACTTGGGAAGGGATTCTTTGCTAGGGAGAGCTACCCAAATTATTTCCTTCAATATCATTTTTCAAGTCCTTTGACTTCTTTTTAAATAATGGAAGACCAGGAAATTGCTATAATCAGCAACACATTCCAGCTATTCTAGCCTAAAGCGCTACATCAAGTAACTTGACAGAAAAAAAAAATTAATTTTAAGATTACAAAACAAGATGTTTTTCAAGGAAATAAAAATGGACACCAGCAATTTATTTTCCATATTTAAAATACTTAGCTTCTTCTTTTATGAATTTTATAAACAACCTTCTGAAGGCTTAAAACTAAAACTTATTTCTTTACAAAATAATTTCTTCTACACTTTATTTTATGTAGACGTGTATTTTTAAAATGTCCATTGAAACTAACCAGGTAGAAGACAGGATTTAGAAGTCAGATTAAAAGACTGCACGTTAAAATTCCTGATTTCCTGGGTTTATATGTGTACTTGTCACTAGGATAAACTCTGGAAACCGAATCAATGGATTCATCTATTATTGCAGATGTTCTTATAGCTATTAACCATTTCAATGCCTTTGGTATGTGTAAAGGAAATATTGGAGGGAAACTTGACAGATTCACGTTTTTTTTTGTTTTATTATGTACTTTCTAATGGTATAGCCACTATTGGTAATTTTTGCTAAATAAATTGCAAAGCAAACCTGCATATATATTTTCTCACTTCTTTTTCTTTTACACATATTCAATCCATATGTTCTAAAAGCCACATTATTAAATTAATAGTTTTGATGAGTTTAATTTAGAAATAAGGAAATAAACTGGAAAACAAAAAGGTGCATTAAAAACAATAGGCCTTGTAAAGGGCACAAGCTTATTTTTGTTTTATGAAGTATTCTGTCTGGGAAAACACTTTGACTGTAGGAGCAGGAACACAGCTGGTGTGTGCATACCAGAACATACAACTGCTGCTGGCGTGAAACGATTGTGTTTGTTGTTGAAGACTGGGACAATGCCAGGACATCTCTGGATCTAAATCCTGCAAAACTTGCTCTGACGGGAGCTCCCCTGCAGCCCAGCTCCAGCTCTCCAGCTATTCTGACAAGTTTTGTTCCTAGCCTGCTGTAAACAGGAAATCAGAGTGGAGAAGCCAGGCAAGAAGTACAAAAACCCATTCTAAATATGTTGTGCAATGAACTTGAACAGGGGGTTTACTGAACAGAAGCTGAGTCGTGTTTCTGTAACCAATGCTGGGTTTCCTTTCCCCAGCCCCCTTCCCCACCTTGTTATTACTATTATTGATGATGATATTTCTTTTTTTTTTTTTTTAACTTGTTTTTCTGATTCTACTTATGTCAGCCTGACATATCCCTTCACTGCCTGGGTGATTGAGAGCAGCTGTTTATAGCAATCGTCCTGATATCACACAAGACTGAACTTCCCACAACTTCTCAGAAGCACCAGCACAGAGTAACAACACTTTAAAAACTTGACTGTGTCATTGCCGTTAAGCAGGAAGCTCCTCTTTCATTGGCTGCACTATTTTCTTAAGGAGAAGCAGCAGGACAAACTAAATGTGATTGCAACAGGGCACTGTGCAAGCACAGGGCAAAGAATTAATTACATATCATTTATTATACCCTCTTGAGCCTTGAAAGATAATAAGACTGGTTTTATTCTTACCTTGCAGTTGGTGAGTAAGTGGAGCACCACAAAATCATTCTACTGCCTGGAGGAGAAATCAGAAATAGTTAGTTGCTGTAACTCTCAGCAGACTGCCAGGCAAATAGGTCAGTTCTTCAGACATGACTGGGCTGCTGATGGGAGCAGCGTTCCAGGCTGCTGTTCCAGGCACGAGTTCCAGGCTGGACTTTGTTGCTTGAATAAGCACAGCAGAAGAGACAACTTCTCAGCTGGAAGACAAGTGTGGGACTTTTTGTCTTAGATATAATCATGTAAAACAGATAGACCTTATCTCCATGTACACTTCACTAAAGAAAATTTAAAAATTAATTTAAAAAAACAAACCCTAAAATGAAATGAAAAATTCAAAACCAACCAAACAACCAGACAAAAGAACCCAAACCTGAAACACAAAATATATAAAGTTCTAATTTAAATTACTATCTTGTTACCAGTGCACAGAACACTATTCTGAGATTTGATTTTTGATTGCATTCATATCTGAACATTAAAGACCTCTTTCCTTAAGTCATCTGATAACAAGACAATCTCCATTGAAATAAAAATAAGTCAATGACCAATACATTGTTGACAAAGATTTGAAAAAATAACTGGAATTAATCTGGTATCAAAAGCCTGATACTCAAACTAATAGACACATGCATATACACCTTCAAAGTTATTCCTTTTGAGAAAATCTTCTAGTAATTTTTTTTAATAGCTAGAGTTGACAATACTGAATTTTTTAAATGAGAAAATAACAAAAAGCTGGGCTAGCCTTATCTTGTTTTCTTAGATTATATTTTGTAATCTTTTTACTGCTATCTTCATTTCCATATAAAATAAAAAAGTAATTATAGTTCTCATCGGTGTTGATTTTCTCAGAAAATAGTAGCAATTGCAAATAATTCATATTTGCTTGTTTTTCCTTTCCTATCTAAATCTAAGCCAGTTTTCTCTTTCAACTGCCCATAAACCTGCCCTTGCTCATTTTATGCAGAAAATAGAAGAGGTGATCTGCGCTAGCAGCTTCAGCTTGGGTCCTTAGAAATACCAACTGAGTTTTAATTAGTATAAAAAAAATTGTCACTCTTCATTCCAAATTGCTTTGATGGGTCAACAGCATCCTTCACTGAGATGATTTACAAATACCTGGCGACAATACCACTGTAGCTGCACAGAGCTGGGTCATCCACCAGCTATCTCTTTCTGAAGAGGCCCAATTTATTGCTAAGAGATGTCTCCCTATCTGTGAAAAACTCAAATATCAGTAAGATTTTTGTCCTGCCTAGGATTCCTACCAATTTTTATCTGACAGTGTGTAACAAGCTCCCCTTGCCTTCCAATGCTTCAATTGCCTTTCAGTGCTAACCCCTGTGTTGCACCGTTGCATGGTGAAAAAAAAAAAAACCAGACCACATAACTCAATATTTGATGAAGAAAGGTGTGAAGGAAGCTAAAGGGATAAAGAGGATAAATAGAATGCACCAGACAAATTTCCAACTCTGTGATGGCAGAGGCAGCGGTGTGTTAACCCTGCTCCAGGGTCTCCCACTGGGAGGTTATTCCTCTTCCTCAGTTGAGTGGTGCCCAAGGGTGTGATTTCATCATGTGCTTTCTAGTACTTCCAGAAAAGCTCCAGTCTCTGGAATGGGGCAGCGTGACTCCCACAGTAGTTTTGGAGTTTTGTCTGCAGTAACTTTCTAACCACCTTGTTTTGTGAGAAAAGCTTGAAAGCTAGAAACTAAAAAAACTCAAGCTTCAAGGAAAGGACAAAAAAAATATCATCAGCTACACCCTGAACTGTGTGTTTGGAATCTTACCAAAATTGTACTTAGCTCATTGCTTTCCAAGAAACTCATGTCCTATGCAGTGTCAGCAAGGACATTCTGATCTTTCATTTTGACCTACATGTTCCTGGCTCTACCCTGTCCCAGTCCAGTAAGACTCTGTTCTTGTACAAATTCAGGAGATGCAGCTGGGAGAAAAAAATTCAGTAATTTATCCCATCTTGAGTTCATCATTAAGGCTGTGCAACTTGCCTAGAATATTGAATTAATAACCTTAGTTGTCATTAATTTTCTCAGATGATGGACAGAAATAGTGTAGCGTATGCCGGTCTTACCTTCACACATTAATGAACCTCTAACTCCACTTCTAGGAATTAAAATGGGGAAAGTAATCCACTTGGCACTTCCTAAACTCCCAGTTTATAATATTTTCTCTTGGGTATTCACAACAAGTGTTATCTTTCCTTTCGTCCTTCTATTTGTCTTTGCTTATATCATAAATAACCTTGCAAGCAATAAATTCCTTATGTCTTACGTAAATAAATAGTACACTATCTTATAACCTTTGCAGAAGGATTTTTCTTTTAAAGATAACACAAATACAAAATCAGACATTCATTTATATAAAAGTATCTGCAGATTCATAATTTCATACTCTTTTTTGTGAAGCAAACCAAAAAAAGTAAGGGTGGTCATTGCCAGCAATTCCAGTATGGCTCCTGATGTTGTGCATGTTGGTGTTCCTTTCTCCCCATCATATTCTGAACCTTACAGAGAAGGGGAAACATATTTGCAAGATCAGTGTGCAGGCAATGAACAAAAGAAAGGTGTGAGGAAAACATGACTGTTACCTTATTTTAGATCTGCTCTCATGGTAAGGATGAGTACATGATGAGGAGTTCAGGGAGCTGAGCACAAAACTCTGCAGGTGAGGAGATGCAGAGCAGAAGGCAGAAATGATGGGACAGGGACAGAAATGAATCTTCCAACTCTTTTCCTTAATTTTCATATGTATTACCTTGTGAGTAGGCAACCTGTTTTCAGTTTTTGTGTCCCTCTGTTCGTGAAAGCCCTCACAAAGATACTCAGTAATTATAATGCAGAATAAAATCTGAGCTGCTGCAGCAGGACTTGGCCCTACCTCTTAAAATGGCAATTTAAAAGAACACGTCATTACCACCCAAAGAATTTGTCAGTACCATCCCAGTACTGGGATTACAAACTACACAATTAATTATCCCAATACACAAATGAGGAAGTAAAATTACCATAGGCCAGTTCACTTCTGTATTACTCAGCAAATGGGAAAGAACTGGAAATTGAAGAAACAACACAGAGAAAAGAGAGGAGAAAGTTTTCTTCAACTTTGTGTAAAGTAGTTATCTGCAGCTACTTACTGTGTAAAAAACTTTAGACAGTTTTAAAAACTGGTGTACAGTCTGTAAACAGAGAAGCTCAGGGGGAAAAAAATAAAACAGAAAAAGATCTTCATTTTAGGTTTTAAAACAGCCACTCAATGGCTAACATTCAGCTCTTATGAGAGGAAGTTCACACACAAGAGAAAAAGGTTTCAAAATGTGTCATATGTAAAACCTAAACTCCAATAGGAATTTTACATTACATGGACTGATACGTGCTGTGGAATGCACTGTATTTAGTTCCCAAAGAGGCTGAGAGGGGGAAGAATACTTAAAGGGAGTTAAAAAACAATGACTGCATTATTCATCCCCAAAAGATACATACAAACAGAAATGCAGAAGTCTTAAAATAAGCCAAGAAATCTGAATCTTATTATTTATTGATCTATATGCTACAGCTAATAAAAAGCCTGGAACAGCATTTGATTTCATCTTAGCTATAACATCCTTATGTTACAAAAATCGAACCATTACCACCATCACAAATCTTCAATCAGCAACTTTCTCAAGTGAAGAATGATTCCAATATTAGCATAAAATAATTAATATTTCATTATCTCTTACTTTCATTACTATCCTAGACCCTTACAGATTAAGAAATGTACAAAATATAAACAAGAGGAAACACCTGTAATTCAAAAACTTCCCAAAACTTAAAAAAAAACCAATTTACATAGTCAATCTCTTAGACAAGGCATAAGGAATGCCATAATATGATACAGGTCTCTCTTGAATAGTATATCGTGATGGATAGAAAAATTAAATACATGGAGGAAAAGCTGCACAAGAAATCCCTGATTATCACTGGGTCAGGCTCATGGTGTGACCTATCCTCCCTCAGAAAATAGCTCTGGATTTTAGGAAATTGGACATACATCTGCAAACCATCTCCAAATAATGTAATTTCCCTTAAAATAAACTTCATCATGAATCAATGATTTCCTTTCTATAACGGCTGACATGAATGACAAAACAGACCAATTTTACCTGCAGGCCAACTAATACTGCTTGAGGGTGCAACTCACCTTAGAATGGGAGAATACGAAGTTAGGATACAAAGACAGCACTAAACATAGCCACACAGTTTTTTGACAGTCTTTTCCACCCTTGGCATCTGTTATGATTCAGTTGTTACTCAGAAGGGAGAGAGCATTTAGTGAATGAATCATAAGGCTATATCCTGTAGCAATTTTGTTTTCTCTAGTGGTCTTCCAAAGAAGATGACAAATCTCAACCTCTGCAAGTCAGAGGGATCCAGAGGGACACTGCCAAAATGAGTAATAAAGAAAATGAGTAAAGGGATGAAAAGAACAAGGCCATACACTATGCCATTTGCATTTCTTTTCCATAATCCATTTGCATAGCCTTGGCTATATGTAATCAGACATCTTCACACAACCTAAATAGTCACACAGCAGTCAATGAGGTCATTAAAGGAGATAAAGAGACTCTTGTTTAATAGAAAACAGAATTGTTGGTAAAAGACATCTTTAGAAAGAGAGAAACGTGTTGGCTACAAGAGTTACTCATGTGGAAGGTTCCTGTTTTCTTGTAGTTATTATCTTCACTTTTCTCTCAATGTAGAGAATTAAAACACAGCTAAATGTTTTTAAATTAAATATAAAAATAACACAACTTTAGTCCAATCATAATAATTTTAATTGCGCTATGAACCCAAGCACAGCATTTTGGAAGAGCTACCATGATCAGATCATTTCACCTCATTAATGGAAAATTATTTCTAAAAGCTAGAAAAAGAATGACGTGTTCAAAATTTTCAAATGACAACATATCTGCTGAAGGTCTAAGGTGTGCAGGTATGCCTTATTTTCTGTTACAGATTTAAGACTGGAAGTCCAAGAAAAGAGGAAAATTTTTGCTTTCCTCATCCCAAATAAAATGTCTACTGGTAAAAGAAAAAGCAGGAAAAAAAAAATCCCACATGAAAAGCTATATGTTCACATGAATGTGTGGTAGGTTCTAAGTCAGTCACAAAAAAACTTTATGGATTTTTTTGCCCTTGAATTCTCGTTACAGATAAAATTAGGCATGTAACATCAGTTAGTCAGCCTTTTCAAAACATATCACAGTCTCATGAGGAGATCTTCTAGTTCCTAGATTTGGTCCTATCTGCTACAAAGCTAATTGACAAACTGTGTTCATTTTCTAAAGACAACAAAAGAATAAACATTGGCAAAAATATTCTAATACTCCAGAAGCATACCTTTACACAACTAGATTAAACAACACTGTCTTCATTTTTATACGGTGTCAGCATGAGCAGATAATTTTCTAGATGTATCGACTTCATAATAAAATTATTACAACTCTTTCTTTTATAGTGAAGCATAGTGTAAACGTGTAAATAAAAAAAAATCAAATACTTTTCTTTAAAACAGTTGTGGATGTACATATCTATACAGATATAATACACAAATAATATGTACATAAAAATATAATCAGAAACACATATATACATGTCTCTGCATTTTAAAAAAGCCAGAAAAGTGTGTTTTATATGGTGTTCAGTTTTATCTTAGCAATAGTGCCAAATGTCATGTGCACCTAAAGAATAAAGAACTTTTTCATGATAAGAAAGAGTTATCAGCAAGATCTCATAAACAATTTAGTTAAAAGAATTGATGGTGGCATAACAGCAACCTCTGATGACACAAAACTACTTGGAAGACTCAGAATAAAGCCAGTTACTAAGTCCTACCATAGGGTCTCTTGGTATTACACACACTGAAAGACAAAATGCCACGTGAAATTTGATATAATAAATGCACCTCTGATACTCAGAAAATTATCCTTATTTCACACACTAAGCCATCTACATATATATCTTCCTTTTTATGCTTATAGGTAACTTTCCAAATACACCAGGTAAGACTCCAGCCAGTGGAATCTCCAGAAGTCTTGAAATGTGGGAGCATTTGGGGTCTCTCCAACATGGGAAGCATATGGGGAGCATAAAGAGAATGTCTTTTTACAAGACATAAGAGACATTACAACACATTCATATTTAAAGTCATTAATGACTGTTACTTTCCTCAGCATCCTGTGATCATTTATTATCACTTGTGCACTCCCTGATATTTAATGGTTAATAATTTTTCCATTCTTAGACTCTTTCTAAAATGTCAGCTTTCTCACACTCGTGATGATATCTTCAGATGTTATGAAACCTCCTGAGGCTGAGAGAAAAGCCAACGTCCCTCTGCCAAATGAGATTTCACAATTTGTTCTTCAGTGTTTGCTTTGACTTCAAAATATATATATATTACTTATTTCTACATCCATATTAAGTGGAATTTAGCACAACTGAGAACTTAGTTACAAAGCCTATGAAAATATTCTCTGAAGGGTGGAGAATTTTTTGAGCCTCCGCCAGCTGTTCTCCATTTTCTTTTATCCTGTGTTTATCCTTGGTAGAGATATTAACTTGAACACTCAAACAACCAGTCCTGCAATTTTTAGCCCACAAAAGAGTAGCAGCCCACTGATTCTAAACTCATTCCTCGGCTGTCCTGGTGAGGGCAATAAACCCAAAAGACACTGGGGAAAGACTGCAGAGGGTGGCACTTACAATGAAGGAAGCAACTATCATCTTTCTCCAGTTCTCAATCTGTGCACATACACAAATAAAGATGGAATGTTAAGCCATCTAAAGCTAGGCACTACACACTACATAGTACCAATTTAATCACACTTTCATCCTATTTTCTCAGTAGGTTTCTCCTGTTTGTCATCCTTTTGTAATTCATTTGGAAGCCAAAATACCTGGAGAGCACAGTGGATCTACGACTAAGTGGTAACTGATATAGAGCACCCAGAGTTGGAAAATTTCCCTCTTGTCCCTGAAAGAGGATGGCTGCATTTCAAGGACATGAAACATCATAGTTGCAATATCTACTCACAGCTCCATTGCTAACTCCTAAGGGGAATTACCACTTATGAACACCCAAACAAGAAACCTCACAAAGCTCTCACAAAATAAAACAAGCTATAGCCACACATGCCACTTCCTAGGCCAAAATTTTGCAATAATATCATGAAGCTGTGATATAAAACTTTATTAAAGCTGTACTTTCCAGAAGAGGGTGGCTCTTCAAGGATGAAAAATGTATGAATATTTACACTGGTTAAGTAGTACTTGAATGGTCACTGAATGCTCTGTTTAAATGATGCCCCTCCTAAAAGTTAGGTATCTTGCCAGCTATTTCATCTAATACCTGCTGTCTTTATTAGACACTCAAGAACATTACTTTTTTCCCACCATGGTAGAAAGACATTAGGAATAAAATAACTTACCTATGTAGCTACCAGTTCAACTAAGAAACCGAAGAGAATTCTATTGGGGAGGCATTTTTTTTCTACTGCATTCATTATTCGTTGGTCTTAAAGCCATGATCTTTTAAAAAAATTTAAAAATACTAAGACTAAGATTACTCAGTTTAAAGGGAGTCACTTATACAATAGGTACTTCAAAAGAGAAAATCTCTTGTAATTAAATAGAAATAGTCACAGAAACATGAGCTTGGAAAGGGCCTCTGCAGGTCCCAAGTCAAATTCTGTTCTCCCTCAGTCAATAGTGCAGACCTACATGGGTAGTTTTCCCCATTTATACAGCCTTTGATAACTGCTCCTTTGGTCTGTACCCACCCCTTAGTATTGCCAATAACAAAGATCCCATTAACTGCTCCAAAAAGCAAGATTGGGTTGCCCTTGATATGTCTGTACCTGATTTACCTATTGATGTAACATCCAAGCTAAAGGTTGTAACATTGAATTTTTCATGAAAGATTCATATTATGGTGTTTTTTTTCCTCAATAGAAACCATGACTATTGAAAAAAAAAATATGGAGATTTCAGTGATAAAGAAGCTATTGTGTAAAAATGAAGTATCTGTACATAGCACACACTGGGAATTTAGGCAGTCCAATTACTGAGCTTGGTCTCCTACAGTGAATATACATTTTACCTCCCTGGAATGAGGACGTTAACATCTGTCCCAGCTCTTTTATTTGTTTAGCAATTTCATTCTTAAAAATTTAGAAATGTTATGTTTGAAGTACATTTTGCACTAGATACAGATCAAAAGAAATAGATTTTGCAAACTAAAGGACTTGTGGACATGTGGGTGCTTATTCAAATTTTCTGTACAATCAGCAAGTATCACTGTATAGAAGGCCCTATATCTTAACCCATAATTCTCCAAACTGAAGGTAACATTTTTCATTACCTCTGTAGAATTTGGTTCCTTAATTTCCAATTCTGTACAAGTCAAGGCTCTTCGGCTTCTCCACTCAGCTCACAGAAGGCACCAGAGGACTTTGAATGATGTTCAATTCATGTTAAAAGCTACTTTTTTCTTGATAACTCATGTAATGCAGCCCACCCAAAACCCAGATGGTAATAGATTTCAATTACTGTTGACATAAATTGGATATGAAACAGATGTGGAAAGCCTAATGTAAATGTGACAACTGTGTTGCCTGAAAGAGAGTTCAATATTTCCTGTAGGATATATTCTTTAGTAGCAAAGTTTTCCAGTTACACTCTCAAGATTATTACAAATTCTTACTCATGAAATATCTAGAAGTCATCTCTATATTAGTTTTAAGATACTATATGTCACTCATTTCTGCCTGATCCTATTCAGCTAGCCCAGCACTTCAGTGCAATGAATTTTGAATTTTTTCTTTGTGTTTAATTAGGGTTTCTTCTTTTGTTTCTGAGATGACTTGCCACTTCTTTGTCAGCAGGAGTTTGTAATGTTTCTCCCTCCCATAATCCTGCCAATCATTACTCCAGCCCTTGTGTTTACTACCTGAGGTCAAGGAAATCTCATTGGACTGTAAGGTTCAACTTTTATCTTGCTGTGTGTCTACTTTCACCAGAGGTGCACACTGTTTTAGCTCTCTGTTTTCACAGAAGATGCTTAATATTTTCCTAAATTTATCCTAAATTACAGCACAGAGTTGCACATAAGGCTATATCTACAACTTCAGTATATAAATTCATTCACTTAATATAAAAAAGAATATTAATTTTATTGCATTTCCATTCCAAGTTTCTCTGCCAAACATATTTCCAGAATAATTGCACCCACTATAATTTTCCAGGTGAAATAATTGCACTATAGCAAAATATTGCATGAAAATTCATAGCAGTTTGCCAACAAATTAATTTTTAAATTATCTTTCATTTCCTCAGTTCACATTCACTTAGACACAGTGATGACTGGGGGGAAAACACAAAACAAAACAAACAAAGAAACACAAACAAAACCAACTGATCACAAACCATCTAATTTCCAGCATTTCAGAGTTTTAGGGTTTTGTATTTTTGGAATTTTTGCTTGTTTAAAGCTCTGGACCTATAGGTAGCTTGTTCTCTCCACGAGAGAATCCTCTTTGTCCTGTTCCACTCAGCCCCCTGACCCTTAAGGATAAAGATGCTTTTGGGTCTTGAGGATCTTCTCCCAGCTGAGAAAATGTTCTTCTCCTGATGAGCTTCTTGGTGTTGATGACTGAGCTTGCAAAGTCTTGTTCTCAGCCTTAAGATATTGCTCCTTTTGACTGTTACACAACAGCCTATGAATGTCACATGTACTCAATCAGTTCTGAAGTTTCAAGGAAAATAGAAGGGCAAAACTCTACTGCTACCATTGGGGAAAACAGAAACACAGCAGGGTGGAGAGTTTACTGGAATGTGATCATCTAAACTTCAAACTTTAGCAGCCTTTGATATTTTTTCCAGTGAAATTGCTCCATTTTAGCTCTTAATTTTTTTATACACTTCTGAAAGCATTAACATCCTGAGAGACGGAAAGGAGAAAGAAAGAAAGAAATGACAGAGTGGTAAGGAGTGGAGGCATAAGGGTAAAAGAGAAAGGAGCAAAACCAGAAATATATAAAAATTCTGGAGTGGTAGAAAGGAAAGACATAAAGAAAGACCTGCCATTGAACAAGTGAAAAACACGGATTAACATTTTGGAAGAAATGTGAGATTTGCTGCTGGAATTCAGGATAAGTAGCAAGAGGCACACAAGCAGGCTGGGAGGGGAAAAGGAGAGGAATGCAAGAAGCAGTCCTTGTTATGCAGGATGAGTTCATGCCATAGAAATAGTAGCAAGTAACCCTCTAGTGCACAAGTTATACTGCACTGAAGTTATACTTTTTCTGAAAAAAACAACACGCAAAAAAAAAGAAGTTTTTTTTCATCTTAGTAAATTTTAATACTTACCTAGCAGAAGAAATCTCTCCACTCACCAGCGACCATGCTGGAGAGAGTTTATTTTCACTGAAAAAACATAATGTCAACCAAGCTCTTTACTAGTATCTAAAGGCCAGCACATGCTCCAAAATCTTGACATGAACTCTGCCTGCAGAGTGGGACAGCAGAGCAGAGCGAGAGGCATATATTATGGATGATGGACAGCTTTCCCTGCACTGTGATGATTCAAGACCTGCTCCATCAGGTTCTGCCACCAGCTCACAGAAACGGAGGAGGAGGAGGAAGCTCTCCATTACTTTTCACCAGGCGTGGAGAGCGGGAGGAACCAGTGTCAGGACACATTCTCACCTCCTCTCTCTGCCCACACGGGCTGGTGTGGTGGCAAGGGGTGGCAAGGGCAACAGCACATCCTTGAGAAAGGGTCTAGTCTGAGTCTTCATGAAACAGAGAAACAAAAAACAGAGAAATAGGAAATAAAGCTCTTGCATGGGATCCTAGCCTTCCAGCCAGGCCACTGGCTAAATCTTAATGGGAGCAAGATAAACTTAGGGAGATAAGGAGACAAATACATTCTCTCCTTCACAATTTATGCTTTATTTACCAAACCCTTAGGATCAGTAGCATATTGTGATGTTCCAATACTTTTTGGTGTCAACAACATAAATGATGTAACACAAAAAGCAGGGTTGCAGAACAATGCATGAATTTTTTTGCTGACCTTGCCCACCTGGAGATCTGAAGGAGGGTGTGTGTAAGCTAAATTAATCCTCCACTGTGGGCAACTGCAGGTGGGACTTTGGACCTCAGTGTGTTCTTTGCATTTCCTGATGGTCACCTAGGCCTCTTAGATGACTGCAGGCGTTAAATGTCCATGGAAGTGAATTCATGGCATGCAGCTGGTCTTCAGTTGCACTGAGGACCAAGAGCAAAACATTTATGAAATAGGCTAAAGACAGTATCAACTTTTTGTGAATTAAAATATTTAAAATCTAGGCTCTGGAATAAAGTTGCAACTGAATACAGAATACAATTTATATTTGATCATCTGGTTCACAACATTATGAAAAGGCTGATAAAATACAAGAAATACTTAAAGCAGTGTTCTGAATTTAAATGGTAAATTATTTGCATTAGCGAGGTCCTTCCCTCCCTTACAAATCTGATCTATCTGAATTTCCACTGAAATAAAGAGGATTTGAAGGACCTTACTGCCTCACTAGAAAGACAGTGAATTTTATGAGATTGGGTGTTTTATTAGGTTGATCTTGCATGCTAACTTTTTAAACGCATTAAGAAGGACATTAAGCAACCATGACATAACAAACAGAATAAACATGAAAAAATGTACCAGTTCAGCAAAGAGAAGGTCAGAAATAAGGCAGTATTATCAAGTTGAGTCCTAATAAAATGTCTCCACTGTTACCAAAAATCCAACCACTGTTATATTTTCTGAAGGAGTCTCTTTTTAGCAGCGTTTCCAAAAGATCTGCTGGAAACAGCTGTCTTCCCCTCCATTTCTGTGCTACATAAACTGGCGAACACAGTTCACAGTTGGTTTGGAGAGCACTAAGTGATTGCTGTGTTTATGAAATCCTATTCCTGTTAGTCTAGGAAATGAGTTTGACTCACCAGCTTGTTTATGAGTTTTGCTTTATGAAAGCTACTGCTGACCTTGGACTGCTGTTCCACCAGCACTGCTCAAAACTTCTCTGGATAGATTTACACAAGTTCCCATTTCTGTAAAGATCTCGTACTTATTCAGAGGCTATGTTTTCTACAGGATTCTTAAGGTATTATAGTGGAGGTGGGTGATGTGTCTCATATAATACAGACATGCATTCACAGAAGTGCAGAGCAGCACCTCTGGTATTCTTAGTTCATCTACTCTGTGAGAGGATAATTTACTCTCTCTGATCACTGACTTCTCATGCCAGCAAATATGCAATAGAAGAATTGCTGCCTCTAAATTTGTCACACCACAGACTTTAAATTTAATCAATGCCTTACCAAATATAAAAATTAGCCTTTTGTATCCAAGACAGATAAACTAAAAGGTGAACCCTGAAGGATTTTAAACTAACTAGAATTTTTGGTCTGAAACAGACAGATCTTAGCATTGCCAGAGTAATAAAGGTAGCTTACTAAAGAAAAGGGAAAAAAATAGTTGAACCACTTGCAGAAATCTTAGTTTGAATGTTTCTTGTTTCTTTACTGCACTCTACTTTCAACTTGTTGCACACTGAAAAACTTTAATAAGACTTGTCTCCCTCTTCCTTCCATGGGTTCATGACACATGACTTCATTCACTTAAGGCTATTGTTCTTCCTTCATTTATTTTTGCCTAGCATATCTTGTAAACCAAGGCTGGAAGTCAAAACCATCACAACCCATACAAAATGCATTTCAGCATGAGTCAGATTTTTTTTTTTCCCAGCTGAAGGGAAGTCAGAACAGAAGATAAACCACTGCCTTTCCATCTTCTATACATAAAGTTCACCCCTGAAGATATGGTAAGAAATTTGCACATTTGTACATTTGTAATGAATGTACAACTGTATCGCTTGTTTAAATATACTGTTTATGGCATGTAAGATGCAAGCTTATATGTTTGAATTTGATTTGGATTTGAGCTCATTTTCCAATGCTTCCAAGATTTTTAGCTTCTTTGATAAGTGTAATGGTAACCCTATTGGAATTATTGAAAGAAGGGAGCAAATAAAAATTAATCAGCAATTTTCAGCTACTTTTTTCTTTTCCTCCTTTCAGAGGTCTGAAATCTTAATTTCCTTTTTAAAGAAAAAAAAACTTTCAATAGAATTGTATTCTCTCATTCTTCATAGAAGGGATGCTCTGTGCTCTGCCAAAGGACATTTAAATATATATTTATCTTACCCTCCATGTACCAGGTTTTCTTACTTGTACTTTTTGTGCCCTTTGTTATTTCTAGGGGAGTAGTAAAACAGTGAAGAGCTTCACACTTTTTTGCACTAAAGCATCTGACTCGTTGTTTGCCTTCCTGCTAGTACTCAGCTGGCCTTACAGTAAGGCAGCTCAGGGAGTTAAACTAGCAAAAGGAAAACCATCACAGAAATAGTTTCAAAAATCAAGAACCACAACATCATGGCTAATATTCAGTAGGTCAATGCAAGGGGCATCACCTGGCAATACCCTAAGCCCAGTTATATCAGATCCAATTTGTTGTGTAACATTCATTTTCTGGGGCTTACGAGCTGGCTTTGAGCATGCTAGAAATGCTTCCAGCACAGCACTGTTCCTGGTGGCTGCCAGCAGCAGTAAATATAGAACGAAGCCAGCCTGTTCACAGTTCATATTGAGGTACTGTGTCAACAGCCTGTGATCTGAGGAATGCTTTTTGGACTGCTACCAAGTTCCTGAAGGACAGTGCAAAAACCAGGTCACAAGTGTGCCATGGTCTCCCATTTCCAGCTGCTGAATCAAAGGGAAGGAAAGGGAGCCAGGACTCAGTCTATCTGTTCCTCCAGATGAAGTATGCCCACTGGTGTAGGTGCAGCACAAATATTCTGCAGCTGCAAGACAGAGTTGAAAATGTCTATGTGGTTCCACCTTGGGATGATCTTTTCTCAATATCTCCCCTATTCTGAGTTTGGACAGGCTATATACTAAGAAACTAACACACTAAGAAACTGAAAGAATAAAACAAAATAAACCAAGAGCTCCCTCACATTGCTTGTGTAGAAAACTCATTCTTACCTGAGTTTATAGCAACTTAATGCCAGCCACAAAGCCTTTTTCCCCCTTGGTTTAAGCCTGTATGGCTGTCTACTGTCACTCTACTCGACTTCTACCTGCAGCCTTTTCTCCCAGCCATAATCAGATAAGACGAGTTTCTGTCATCCTCCTTGTTGGACTTTCAAATAGTCTCTCCTTCCCTCCTTTTCCTCCCCTTAAAACCAATCTTGTGTCAAACCTATATGGTAAATTCAACAGCATTTCTGCTGAGAAACTCTAGATTGATCTCTCATGTTTTCAGATCCACTGTGGTACCCACAGTATGAAAAGATGCATTTGGATAGAAAAGTCTGTGGAGACTGGTTACAGGCTCATCTTGCCCTATAAAAATAATCAGACCATTAAAGGAAGTTTCATTCTTGGTTGGAGATAAGAGAAAAAACTGGACTGAGAAGAAAAAGCCAAACAAATTAAAAGAAGGATCTGGTAATCACTGACTTTCAAAATCAAAGACTGCCTGATTCATCTCAGAGGCAGGTTAGCAAATATCTGTGGAGAAAACTCACTAAAGAAATGTGGGTTTAATGAAATGCATCTGCCATGCTTTTTTGAAAACACAGAAAGATTTTAATACCAAAAAAGTCAAAATGGTCAAATGGTCATTTCAACACACTTTTAAAAATATGAAAACCAGATTACTTTCTCAAATGTTGGAGAGAAATCGAGTACCCTGACTTTAGATTTCTTTCTTTTTTCCACCATCAGTCTAAAGTAATTAATATTTTTTTCTGCTGAACAAATGTCATACAATGTAAATACAAACTGAAGCTTTCCTTGTCATTGCATTAACAGCCACAAAGCCCCCGCCCACCCCCCCCAAAAAAAAAAAAAAAAGCTTGCAT
>JANRMJ010000028.1:19909-44088 GCA_025584955.1 Alethe diademata
CCCACCCCTCCCAAAAAAAAAAAAAAAAAGCTTGCATTTTTTTATTCTAAAGGAACCTAATTTCTGGTATTGACCTCTGCTTTTGTAACTCAGTTGTTTCAGTCCAAACACCTCAAAGTTTAAGAGTTTAAAACTATGTTTTAATTTTAGAAACTCTTTTCCTGAAAAAATAACCCCAGCTCAGATTGTTTAGTTAAAAATGATTAAGTACGCAGGTGCCACTTCATTTCACGTCATCATATATATTAACAGGAAAGGTAGAAAATAAGTAGAAATACATCCCTCTTGGTGATGCAAGCTTTAAGGCGAATTAGAGATAAGCTTAGAGATCTGGCCTTACCCATGAAAGGTTGGAAATACACCCATTAAGAAGGTTTTATCCAACATTTCCTGCAATTCGCAGAGCTGAATTTCACAGAGTGCTTCCAGACTCAGCAGTTGCACTGCATAGGAATTGAATTTGGGTAAACATTCTCACCTCCAGACACACAAGTGAGTTTCCCTGACATCAGTCAAGTCCAAACCTCTGATAGTGCTAATTCAGTGATAATGAGCTGCAGCTGGTTTTAAAACAAGGGGAATTGTGAGACCTGAAAACACAATTATACACTAAACTGATGGCAAAGCCAGGAACTTTTGCAAATTTTCCAAGAGCTTTGAGCTATTTAGCTAGTATGGTAAACAAGGATGTTTTACCTGTTAGGGTATGCTTCGTCCATAATCAGAAGTCCTGCATATAATATAGAGGTTAGTGTAAAGGGAGGTTCAAAGAACAGGAATTGCACTAATGATTTCTGTAATTCATACAAATGAAAAGGTAAGACTTCAACAGGTCTTTCCTTTAAATCAAAAATCATCACCAGTGACACTAAATCTATGTTGCTTACTAAGTACTTGCTTTTGGTTTGAATTAAATTATTCCAGAAAACTGTTTAAAACCAAAATGGTTAAAAAGAGCTACACATTTTTTTTTGTTTTGTTTTTTTGGTTTTTTGGTTTTTTGTTTGCTTGGTTTTGGCGGGTTTGGGTTTTTTTTATTTCAATTTTTTACCTGATTTTTTTGCTTTTTACAGAGTCTTGGGAGCAGAGGAAAAATATTGCTTGCAAATATCCTCTACCCCTTTAGCCTCCAGAAAAGCAGTGCTCCAGCTGCAGGACACTGGAGCATCTTCCCACCACTGGGACCCCAGGCAGCCACAGACCCATTTCCACACAAGTAACACAGTTTATGATGTCATTACATTATTATTTCCTATTTTATTACTTTGTTATTGTACTGTTTATTGTTTCACGATTTTATTATTTCAATATTTTATTATTTTGTTATTCCATTTAAAAATTTTTATTTTCTTATAGTCATTGTTGGCATATTATTACTATTATTATTGGTTTTTCACACTACAATTTCCCCAAAACAAGAAGTAGAGCGAGTCCAGAGGAGGCTATGATGATGATTAGGGGGCTGAAGAAAATCTGCTATGAAGATAGGCTGAGAAAGTTGGAGCTGTCCAGCCAGGGAAGGGAAGGCTCTGATGAGACCTTCAACCTTCTGTCAATGCCTAAAGGGGCTACAGGAGAGCAGGAGAGGGACTTCTGACAAGAGTATGGAGGGACAGGACAAGAAGGAATTGTTTTTAACTAAAAAAGAGGCTTAGATTAAATATTTAGAATAAATACTTCCCTGTGAGGGTGGCGAATCCCTGGCACACGTTGCCCAGAGAAGTTGTGAATGCCTCATGCCTGGAAGAATCAAGGCCAGGTCAGACAGAATTGTGAACAACCTTGTCTGGTGAAAGGTGTTCCTGTCCATGACAGAGGGAAAAGTTCCCTTCCAATCCAAACCACTCTATGATCTGTGATTTTATGAGTAGTATTTACTGTTACTGCTATTGCATTACTATTGTTGTATTCCCTTTGAAGATTTATTAAAAGAGTTTAAATAAATGCACATTTGTGCCAGTCAAAATGGCAGACCAATCACCCTGACAGACAGCATTTCCATAAATCTATATTGCAGGAAAGAAAAACCATAAAAATCTCACGTCTAATTTACTTCATCCTTGCCTCCCTGTAAGTCCAAGAGCTACAAGGTTATCGTTGCCATACATCGCAAAATCACCACAGTGGTGACGCAAATCAAGGCTGCACTTGGCACAGGCTGTTGGCACTAAGTGGCAGAATAAAGCAACAAAGGTCATTTTCAGTCAATAATTGAGTTGTATTTATTCACTTCAGATCGCTATCTAAGTAGATAATATTTCTGTAGTTCTCTTTTCTGAAATATCTCTTGTGTCTCCCTGAACATATTAAGGGAACACAAGTTACTTTAAGACTTTTAAATAACATGCACAGTTACTTAACAAGACGTTTGTTAGTAGTTCAGTTTGTTAATCTGGGAAGATACTGCCCTATGAATGTCTAAAAATCAACAGCTGTAGGTGCTGCTTTGGGAATGTTGATGTCTGAAGGATGCTGGCCTGAATTTCTGGCACAGATAAAGCTTCCCACAGTCCCTGGCTCTGCACATCTACTTTAAGAGTTAAAGGATACTTGATTTTTAATTTGGTGATTTTTCTATCTCTGAAATGAAGCTAACACTGACTTGAGAAATGCTGTACAAAACACTGACTGACCGTATCTTCCTGGGATGACTGGAGGGACAACTCAGTCAAAGGTCATGTCAGTGGGTAATTAAAATATAAACACAACCCTGGTTTGAGTACATTCTTTTGGGGTCATTGTTGCAGTGCTGAAAGAAAAGTTGTCTGCTCTTACTCCACCTACTTTGCCAGGAAGAGGTATGATTTAAAGGCCTCATGAAGGAGGAGGAGGGGACAGAAGAGTCAAGCAGGCAAAGAAGAATCATCAGGGCTCCCAAGGGTTTCCAAGGGTCTTCAAAGAGGATCACAGCCAGCACTTAATTTTCCA
The DNA here is from genome assembly GCA_025584955.1 of Alethe diademata. Lineage (NCBI taxonomy): Eukaryota > Metazoa > Chordata > Aves > Passeriformes > Muscicapidae > Alethe > Alethe diademata. The sequence goes on from JANRMJ010000028.1 coordinate 22,838, forward strand.
CAGCAATCCCTCCCTCAGCAGCAGATCATAACGTCATAGAATTACTTAGGTTGGACAAAACCCTTAAGACCACTGAGTCCAGCCATTAACCCAGCACTGCCAAGTCCATCACTAAACCATGTCCCTAAGTGTCACATCTACACATCTTTGAAATACCACCCGGGGTGGTGACTCTACTACTTCCCTGTACAGTCTGTTCCAGGACTTGGCAACCCTATTGGTGAACAAATATTTCCTAATATTCAGTCTAAACCTACCCTGGAGCAACTTGAGACTGTTTTCTCTCACCCTACTGCTTGTTACTAGGGAGAAGTGAGTGACACTCATGATGAAGCCGCTGTTAGAAACTGGAATACATCTTTAGCTCTCTTAGACTCACAGAAATCCAGATGGATGAAGCACAGAGAGAGTTTCACCTGCTGGGGGGACATACTATTTGTGGTGTGTGTTTGCATGAGGAAGGCAAGGGGACAAGACACCTACACAGCAAAGCAATGGGGGACACACTCCACAGAGCTGTACAAGTGAAGTATCCTGCTTCCCAGCAAAGGGCCACACCTGACAGATAGGGACTCGGGCAAACCTGAGGTCTGAGGTATTTCAGTTAAGAAGAGGCCATGAAACCACTGGAAATGGCAGGACCTTTTTCCACATGGCAGGAGAACTGCTGAACAGCTGGGATATTTGTAGGCTCAGGAAAAACAGGATTGCTATAGGTAAGGGGCTTCCCCCAGCAGATGACTTGCACTGATGAAAACATTGGCTAAACAGCACCCTAAATTTCCTTTTTGATAAAAATATCATCCCTGTTCTTTCCCAAACCAGCCAAAAAAAGTGATAAAACAAAGCATTGAAGTATGGTCATTTGAGGGAGGCACACAACTTCCTTGAGGGAATCTATATTGGTTTCTGCTGGGACAGAGTTAATTTTCTTCACAGTGGCTTGTACGGAGTGTGTTTTGGATTTGTGCTGAACACAGGGTTGATACTACAGAGGTGTTTCTGAGCAGGGTTTACACAGAGCCAAGGCCTTTTCTGCTGTTCATACTGCCACACGGGTGAGGAACCTGGGGATGCTAGGGAGGGACAGGCTATCTGGGACCGGTGACCCCAACTGATCAGAGGGATATTCCAGACCATATGGAATCAGGCTCAGTATATAAAGTCAGGGAAGAAGGAGGACAAGGGTGACATTTTGAGTGATGGTGTTTGTGTTCCCAAGTGTCTATTCATTTGGTGGGGCCCTGCTCTCCTGGAGATGGCTAAACACCTGCCTGCCCATGGGAAGGGATGAATTAATTCCTTGTTTTGCCTTGCTTTTTCGATTTTCCTATTAAACTGCTTTTATCTCAGCCCGTGAGCTTTTTGGCTTTTATCCCTCCAATTCTCTCTGTGATTTTACTTGTGGAGAAGTGAGCTAGTAACTGTGTGGGGCTTGGTTGCTGGCTGAGTGAAAAAAAAAAATCTCTAAAATCTTTAAGCTAAAGAGCATTTACCAACCCATCGTATCAGTTTCACAAGGTGCTTCCATTCTTCCTAATACATATCCTCATGTGAAAATAATCCAAGCCTAGCAAAACACCTCATTCAAGCTCATAAAGACCAGATTAGATTGGTTAGATAATGTTTACTTTCTGAGACTCAGAGAATGAGTCACTTTCTCTTCCTGTGCTGCCTTTGTTTTAGATTAGGACATACGAAGCTCACTGCCAGAAGTCATCACTACTGGGAAACTACATGTTTTATTGTTGGGGATTTTTTGTACTCACATGACCCTTGTTATATAATAGCTACACAGAGGGAACAAAAAAAGGGAAAAGCTACAGATGAGACTGGTAACTGCTGGAAAATGTAGAAACAAGGCAGCAGTTGCACAAGGCTCCTGGTATTGCCTAAGTTGCTCTGACAAGGGGTTGTTCTTCTGCTCTCTCCTCCTTATAAGATGGTTGTGACAGCCTGCCTGCCAGGCACTGGCACAGGAGAAGGCAGGAGGCAGGCCTGTGCAGCATGCACAAACCACCTTTTCTCTAAGGAAAAGCAAAAGAGCAAGGGGTACAGCCACTGCTCTGTTAGCTCTCCCCACTCCATCCATCATGAAGCCCAGAGTGGGACTGCTCAGGAGCTGGGGCAGCACAAGGGACATTTGTCACCCTAAAGCTGTGGCAAAGGGAAGAGTCTATCTCCACTTGCTGGGCAAACTCCAAGTGGGTTCACTGTGTAATCCAGGATGCTTTTACAGAAGAGGGGTGCTTATCACTGTGAGTTGCACTGAAACATCTAAAAGGAAAATAAAAGGACAAAAAAAATCTTTAAAATCGAGCTCTGCTCTGCTGATGGAGTCCATGCATCTCAGCACTAACTCAAAATTTCAAAATCTTGTGCTAAAGTTTGAACTTTGTTATTGTTTTCCAACAATTTTGAATTAAAATACTTCCATCTAAGGAGCTGTGTATTTTCTTTTAAGATAGGAAACTGACGATGTGCAATGTTTAAAAAGTGATCTTAAGTTCTCATGGTTTCAGCTAAGAAACACATCAGTTTACAGTGTGTCATGAATCTACATGACTTGCAATTTAATTTGTGCTCTTTAAATTAGAGTTTCTTATTCAGAAGTTCTTTATACAATAATAATATTTTGGTGCAACAGCGTGGAACTGGATGGTGTTTGCTGCTACCTGTCCTCGAGCGTCTTCTGAGGAAGCCGCTTGGACAGGCACAGATAGTCACTGAATTCACAGTTACACACACCACAAATAAATCAGTGAAGAAGGACAAGAAGGATCTCCTGTATACAGTTCCAGCAATTGCAAAGTCACACCGAAGGAATCCAGGGACAAAAGAGCCAAATCAAGGCAGTGTCCTGGGTTAAGTATGGGGTCAGGGGCCAATGGTCTAAGGCACAGGGGCAGGACAAGGGCAGGACAAAGGGCAGTGACCTACAGGGAATTGAGGTAGATTGACACAGTGCTGCAGTTCCCATGAGGGAAGCCTCCTTGTCTCACTTCAGGTAGTGAGGCATTCTTGAAGCCTGTGGCAGACTTTTCCAGGGTGCTACCCTAGAAGTTCCCTTGGTAGGCTCAAGGGCCTCCACATTTTGGCACTACTGGTGTAACAAATGGTCTTGCAATATAGTTGCCTCATGACATGCATTTCTTTAAGTCTTATCCCTCTATAAGATGTGGTATTGCTCCTTTTTACTTTCTTCCAAGATTTACAGTGGTTAAAAATATAGAAGAATAAAACTGAATTACCAAACATGTGATCTACATCCCGCATCCAAAAGCACAAAACCAGCTGTGACATTTCTGCCCATCCAGAACTGAGCTTGCCAGGTAAGGTGCTTTCTTTTTCTAAAGGTCATAGAATTTGAACAAACATTCTACACTTTTCTCCAAGTAGCAGAATCTGCTTCTTAGAAGGATACTGCTAAAAGGAGAGAAATAATAGAGATCAAGGAAAAAGTCTTATTACACCTAGATTTATGTATTCTCTTCTGCATACTCATTTTAAAAATGATGAGGTTTTGAATCCAGGGTTACCATGGCACTTGTATTTTCTGCCAAAAACTTATTTCATACTAAGTTTATACTTCAGAGTAATGGTTTCCTTGCCAACATTTCATGTTTCATGTACCTGATTCATGCTTATTATTGACATATGGACTGATTGGTGAATCATATTTGCACACTTACTCAGCATTAACTAAAATTACCATTTTTAACATGGTCATTTCTGAATTTATGTCCAGCACTCCCTGACTTACCACATGAATATTTTAATTAAAAATTGAAGGGAGTATGAAGGTCTGCTTTGAAAAACCTCTATTTTTTCCTGTGAGAATGATATTTGGGGTTAATTCTTTAGGCAAGTTTTGGTTTTGAAAACCTTATTTTGCCTCTTTTTGAAACAGTGAAAACAGGCCCTACAGGCCAGCACACTGACAGTTTTGACTTTGTTTCACAAGAGACAACTTACTTATTTTAGTTTGTACTTGACTTTTACATAGAAGCTGAAGATATTTATGGTCTAACAAGACTATTATAAGATCTTTTTGCCTGAAACATAGTGAAAACTCCATTAAGAATACATCTTATTGAAACTGCCTCTCAGACTGTTGAAAAAAAATATTGTATCAGCTTGAATTTTTAAATTTCTATCCATGTCTCTGTAGAATATTAAGGCCTCTGAATGTTGATTTAGGAAATCTTGTCTAAGTGATTTTTTGGGAAGACAATAGGTAAACATACCATGCAATTTCAATTACCACTTTTATTAATAACCTCAAAGAAATTCTAAGAATTGTGAGCTCTGTCTTCACACATTCCACAAAACCCAAATATCATGCCAAAAAATTACTGACTTGGATGTAAACTGCTAAAGGAAGTACAATATAAAAGATAATACATAATGTATCATTATATCAGTGTACCCTCCTTTATGTCAAGTGAACTACTTAAGTTTTCAAGTTTTCACTTCGATTACTAAACCATTTCAGGTTTCTGAAGGAATATTTATGACCCAATGTTCTACTCTGTTAAAATATTTTTTGTTTGTGAAGAAGACACAACAGAAGTTAGTGAGATTAGGAATTAAGATATATGAAGGGCTACCACGGGAGTTAAAGGCTATGCAAATGAGTGAACTGAGGGTGTGCATGGCATATCACAGAATCATAGAGTAGTTTGGGTTGAAAGAGATCTTTAATGGCCTTCTAGTCCAACCTCCCTGCAATGACCAGGGACATCTTCAAGTAGATCAGCCTGTTCAGAGCCCCATTTGACCTGACCTTTAATGTTTCCAGTGATGGGACATCTACCACCTCTCTGGACCACCTGTTCAAGTGTTTCACCATCCTCATTGTAAAACAACTTCTTTCATAGATCTAATCTAAATTTACCCTTTGGATTTAAACTATTGCTCCATGTATTACTGCAACAGTCTGGCAGTTGATGCACATAGCAAATCTCCTTAAAAATTTCATATTTTCTGGCCTTATCTGTTAGGCGCTTGTTAGGCTCACGGTCCTTGACCCAGCTGTAGATTCTGGATTTAGGTGCCAAGCATTTGAGCTTGCCTGATGTTTTTTACACCTGCCTACCATCTGAACTGGAAATTTGAAGGCATAGATGTTGTAGCTCTATGGAAATGTTGGACTTGGTGAGAATCCAGCTCTCTTTCCCAGAGGCTGTGGCTTCGCCAAATAATGACATTCACAGGAATGGCTCTCTCCACATGCTCCTGTGATCCTGAGTTAGCAGCGAGTCTTTGCAACACACTTTACAGAGATAATTAGTAACACCAATGTGTTTTCAACCTTGTAAGTAAACAAGATCGAGTGTTCCAACTCTTTCGGCACTGCTTAACCAGCCCTCCACCTATACAGATACTGTAATTCTTTGTTTGGACGACCAGTAAAGTCCTTAACCTGAAGCAGTGTGTTGACTCTCCCCAAGTGCTCTGTGGGGTCCCCTGCACTCCCTGTCCCTTGCACCAAACTGATCACCAGCCAAGTTATACAACAAAGCTAACAACATTAGCTAAAAGAGAGAAAACTCAAATTACTTAAATAGCCAAAGGTCTAAAAACAGTTTTTCAGCACCAGCAAATACAGCCAGGTTTCTGGCTCTGGTTTAGTAAGTGCTGAGGTCCATTGTGCATATATGAATCCAGAAAGAATCCACTTTAAGTCAGTAAAGCACTCAAAACATCTGTTAATTAATTTCTCTACATTATATAAGGCAACTCCAGGCATTAGATTATTATAGTTATCAGTGGACTGAGTGTTCAACAGAAAAGGTGTCTAAGAAGCAGTAGCCCTGCAAGTGTATTTAGTGTTTCCCACAAAGTCTGCTGTATTTAGCTTCTAAAGCGGAGAAACAACAGGTAGGTTAAAATATAACTAGCAGAAAGACAAGAATTCTTATCTCCAGGGCACAATGGAAAAAAAGCAGCCCAGAGTAAATCTCATCAATCCCTCCATGATGAAAATCTAACACAGCAGCTGTTTGTCTGGGAACACTCTCTCAACACATTTTGATTTCACAGCACCGAACTAATCTTTCCTGGAGAGTACATGGAAACAGCAGATCTCCTTGCAGATCGGGTGGACTGTTCCTCTCTTCTGATACAACTGAGTGGGTATTGTAGCATTGACAAAGTTATTTGGGACTGTGCTCTAGACAGTGGGACGGGAGAGGGAAAGGATGTCCACAGCTCTGGGAATCTTCAAAGAGAAAAAGCAAAAAATCATGCATATCCACTAATGAAAAACAAATGTTAAGCTGGTAACAGAACATTTGCTCACAAAATGTATAATTAACCTATAAAACTCGAATTTAAACTGGATTTAAAAACTGAGCTGGGGACAAGAAGGATTATGTATTTATAATGCACATGTCTATAGATACGTTAAGGAAAGAAAGACAGCTGCCCTTACACTTCATATTTGTGTATATGAACTGTTTTGTGCCAACAAGATGAAGTCAGCAGAAAAACTGAAGCCATTAAATCAGTGAAAATCCTAGGTTGCAGCACTATGAACAGGTATTGTTTTGGTATAGTGCTCCATTGTAATCACAATTTCATCGTGCTTTAAGTTGAAAAATCTTCTATTCCTGAAATAAATTGATATGACATAAAATCTTAAAAATATTGTCATCAGTGTTTCTGTAAGGATGATGACAAGCATAGATGTTAAAGCTTGCATGTGAAGAAGCACAATAGAAAGCAAACATAATACACTACACTTTCTCTAAACCACAATGATTTCGTACATACAATCTCAGTTCTTAAAGTAGTATTTTTTTAATACAATGATGGTACTAAATCAGACTGATGTGTAGGATTAAGGAAAATAAATTCATCACAGTACTTCCCAATATCATACAAGTCAGGGACTATGTGCCAGAGTACTTTCAGATCTTTAGTTGTAAAACTACAAAACTTTCTTCATGGATATTTTCAGCATTTTCTGATGAAGGAAAGCAGAGCAAAAAAAGTAGCAATTCTGATATTTCCAAATAATACAATTTGGCAAACTTAGATGGGTTTCACTTTTCTCTCAGAAAAGAGTACATCAATTTCAAGTGGTCCTGTAGGTGCTAGAGAGTTGTAGAATAATTTTGAAGCAAATATAAGTTTTTTTCTAACAATCTCAATTATATTTTATATATTATAATTACAAGAAAATATATTAATAATGCAGTATTAGAATGTAATAACAAAGTGATCATAAACCCAATGCAATTTTTCAGCTGTCTCAATCTCATGTCATTAAAACCTAAAAGATACATGTGCAACTCTTAAACAAAAGTGCTACACAGTAACATAAATATTTCAAAATAGTCCATTTTCTATGAAGATGAAAGTTAGTTTCTTATGGAAGGAAAGATTTTATCCAGATGTTACTCTGGAAATCAGCCTCATAAAATGCACTTTTGCTAGTGGTTTTCTTGAATTGTTTAGATCTTTGGTAGTTTAGGTCAACTCACATAAGTGGGTTTTAGTTCTTATTTTTCTAAGCATGTAGACACATGAAGGATTGTTTGGTATTTTTTTACCTGGATTTTCTACTAGTGATTTTTTATTCGCCAAGATTTTTGCATTAAGTGCATTTCCGAAAATAGCAGTCATTCTCAACCATGACCATTAATTCTTTAGGAAAGCAAATGTAGACCATTTCTCCTGCCAATAAGAAGCATGAATGTAAAATTTCCATGGCTTTTTAATTTGTACAGTGAGGATAATACTGAAGGGAAGCAGCATCCTTGAAGTGTCAGCTATTACACTTATGTTTTTTGCATTCTCTATGGTAGATTTAAGAAATCTCTGTAGCATTTTTGCCTTCATACATGCATCTTTCTATATGAAGAAAAATTCTACCAGCTGCATACTAGTATGCTGTGAAAGGATTACCTTGAGAAAAATACATGCTGACATAAAGAATAAAGTTCTATTTCTTTCCAGTGAAAGTAGTCTACATTTATCTATTCATCTCAGACACAGCAAACACTCAGAATTATTAGGGAGATGAATAAAGCAGAGAAAATAATGAAGTTCATGATTACAGCTTGAGCGATTTTCTATTTCCATTGTTTGTGCTGTGGAAGACAAAGAGATACAATTTGAAAATTGAAAAAAAGCCTTGCCACCAAGATACTGAAACAGTTGAATCAAGAGTTGAATAATCTGCATACGGATGACTAAAGTAAACAACTCTGTGATAAATTAAGGATTATTTGTTTTTCATTTACTGCTCCATGAAAATATGTTATTTTTAGAAGGGACAACCATTACACAAAAGAGTTGCCCTTGCCAACCTGTTGATGCTTAATACAACAGTTGTGTGTACTTTAACATCCAAGATCAGGATGTTTCTATGTGCTATGCATTTAAATTCAAAATGTCCAGCTGAGCTTGACTATCAGCTACACACCTCTGCTTGGGTACCTGTGGTCAGCCTGAAAACCACAAAAAGAGATAACATGCCTATTTTACAAGCAAGCAGAACAGAAAAGGTTTAAAATAGGGCATTTCTGCCTCAATACTATGCTCATTTTACAGGTGTCTCCCAGCTGCTCCACCCATAATCTTCATTGAGCTGCATTGAGGCTTGCAAGTTAGTTTGGACATCTGGTTAAAGTCTTCCTTATGACTGGTCAATGTCACAGAGTAGAAAAGAAGATGAAACCTGGTGAGGGCCATTTTCCATCCTTCAGACTAAAGCAGCTTCAATCACACCTGTCATCCCTGACGAACGTTTGCCTAACCTGTTCTTCACAACTACCATATGACACCAGTGCTCCACACCTTTTCTGCACAGCACTTCCTCATCCCTAAGAAAAAACCTTAGCTAATGATTAAAGCTCCCTTTTTGCAAGGTAAACTCAACGCTTTCTGATCTGTTTCTTGTTCGTATGGGAGAAACAGACTGACTAGCTTTTGCAACTATTTTTTGTGCATTAAAAGGCTTATTCATCTCTGTTAGACAAACCTCTAAACAATTTTTATCTTCCCCTTAGAGACCTTTTCTCCTATATCTTTGACCATTTCTTTCATTAATATTGTGTAGTGGGTCTAGCACAGGCAAAATCACCTGGCACCTACTAGAATTATTTACTTATTTTCTGCTGTGAGATAAGGGTCTGGAGGAGAGCAAAGCAGGCTCAAACTTTAAAGGGTATAAAGAAAACCTTATTAACAGAATTAAAAGAAAAGTAATAATAAAATCAGAATAAACCTTCAGAACACTTCTCTTCCCCCCACATCCTCTTTTCTTTCCCACTGACACTGTTAAGAGTCCAAACCCAGGACTTTCAGTCAGTTTACCACCTCTAAAATAACCATTCTTCAGTTCATTTAGGGAGAGGAGACTTTCTTGCCATGCCATGAAGACTGTCTCCACAAGAAACAGTTCTCTTGTGGCTTTAGTGCCACAGTGAATCAGCTGCAGGGAAAGAAAAATCTGTTCGCAGTGTGAAAGTCCCTCCAGGCCTCGCAGCTTTCCCATAGCTGCTTTCATGGGCCATGTCAACTTATTGAGGTGCTAGTTTAAGGATGAGCTGTTCTAGCATAAAAACAAAAGTTCTTTTACCTCTGGGAACAGAGGTTTTTCTTCTATCCCTGGGGCAAAGTTTCTCATCTCTCTCTGTTCAGGTTTCTCATTGGATCACACATCTACTTGATTCTATACTGGTGCCTCGTCTCACAGTTGTGTTAGAATACTACATCCCCCCAGGGCATTTCCATGAGTTCCAGGGAAAAATGAAGTCTGATACATAAAATATATCTTCACCATAGAGTTATAAAAGAATTTCACCCCAAGACTAAGGCATCTCCTCAATTCCCTCCTACCTGGGATTTGACTCCTTCTTCACTGACCTCAGAGTCCCATGTTGCTCTCTAAGTGTCCTCATCTTTCCTTTTCCTGATTCAGGAGAGAATTAGTGTTCATAGGTTCATTTGTTCTACAGCTTTATCAGTAGAAACAGTTTTTATAAAGTCCTGCAGCACTGAAAAGTTAATCTTGTCCAAGTTCTGCATCAGGGAAATCACTCGCCGTGTCTCCCTGTTGGCCATGAGGTCTCTGCTGACACCATGTGAGCCACGCTGGCCCCACTCTGGGCCCCCCCTTTCTGTGGGGCACCGAAAACAGGAAAAGCTGCCCCCACTTTTGTCTTTGTGTCCACAGCAAGGCTGACTCAAAGCAGATAAGCAAGTTCATTGTGCTCAATGCCAAGGTAGCCACAGCGGTCCCGGCCACACCAATTTTGGCTGAGCAGTGCTGGCCACATGGCCGCTCCAGGACCAGGCCGACGGCAGCCACACCCGGAGCTGGTCCCGGAGTAGACAAAGTTTATTTTGTGAGTCATGACGAGATAGCCACAGCCATGTGGCACTGCTCCAGGTGTGCAGTGCTGGTCCTGGCACTAATCTACCATGGCTGCTCCTGGCACTGACACGGCCTCCGCCTGGCAGAAAATCTTAGCCAGGCCACTCTGCACTGCAGGCTGAGCCAACCTGGCCATGCAGCGCTGGCCTGGGCCTGGCCAGCTACCTCCCCAAAAGCCGTAAGCCAAGACACGTTTTCCTGGGCTTTGTTCATTTTTAAATGTGCTTTTTCACAGAGGCCTATCCAGCTCTTAAGTGGTTTAACCAGGTGTCAATCTTCAAACCTAGCCAGCTGATTGGGTCTTCAAACCTAGCCAGTTGATTGGTTCTTCACATCTAGCTAGCTGATTGGCTCTTTAAACCTAGCCAGCTGATTGGCTCTTCAAATCTAGCTTGCTGATTGGCTCTTCAAACCTAGCCTGCTGATTGGCTCTGCCAGGTTCCCCACAGGGAGTGACCCCGCAACTGATGACCAGGCTTTGTTAAACCGCAAATGTTGTCTAGAGTACAGCGCTGCCGTGTTAACCATATAGAACTGAATGATGAAGAAAGGTTATTTCACCTCTTTCACTCAGCTTATCTTCTAATTTCACTCCTTTAGGATTGCGTGCTTTCTCACATGAACAGCACTAGTATCTCCTACAACCCATGAATGACAATCATTCCTAGGTCCCTTTTTATCAAAATGTTGCTGACTCAGTTGGTTTTTTTTCCATTCTGCCCTTTAGAATTCTATTATTCAATAGTCTGAATACTCCTTCAAGTCTGCTCTCCATTTGAAAAGATGTTTCCCACTGAGGTGCAATGCTCTGCACTTGTTTCTGTTGATTTGCATTCCAGTTTGTCAAGGCCAATTATAAAGTTAAGCTTGTCTATATGTTCCTACTCATTTTCAGCCTAATGTTACCTCTGAATTTAATGACCATGCTCTTATTTCATCATCCCTTCATTAGCCCAAACTGTTGCTGAGTGCCACACAGAGGTCATATTCCCTGACTTTAAGCTGCTGAATTCTGGGAGCAGTTTTCCAACTAGTATTACACTGAGCTTTCAGCATTTTTCTGAATGGAAAAATGGAAAGCCTTCCATTTTTTCAAAATGAGAAATTGAATTGTATAGACATGATTCATTCTTGACATATTTTTGTTGGCCATTTCTCAGTTCTTTGTTTTCTTCAAGATACTTGTAAACTCTGCCATAATTGCCAAGTATTTATTTGGAACTTTATAGTAAGCTGAGAGACAATTTGCCGTCTCACCCTTTTCTCCCTCTTTAAAGTATGATAGACAGCAGGCTTTTCTTTCTGTTATTATTCTATTTTAATTTTTATTATTACTTTTATTTCAGCCTACCAGTGTTTTGCTCATCCTCCATATTTTTCAAAAGTAGCTGCAAATAACAGACATATCAAGATCTCCCCTCTCGGGTTCACAAGGAATGCTGTCTTGGTCCTTCAACATCACTTGGACCACACTGAATATAGCCAGTTTTCTCATTTCAGGCTGGACTCTTTCCTCCAGCACTTGGCTGCTGCTGAGTGTCTTGCACATGTGCTGGAGCTTCCTATGCAAGTGCAGTCACAATCAACTAATAGGTGGTATGAAAAATCAGTACTTGACTTGTGGTTATGCAGTACCTGTAAATGAATGAATGTCATAAGAATAACACACCCCGTTCTACAATCTGCTCTTTTTTAAAATCTCTGAGAAACAAAAAAAAGAAAAAAAAAAGAAAAAAAAAGATAATAAACCAACTCCTCCAACTTTCCCAAGAAGAAAGTTTTATTGGAAATTGTGCAAGTTTTCTTGCTGTTCAGATTCCATGTGTTGTTACTCATGGGAAGGAATAGGAATGAAATAAAAACAGGATGATCACTTCCTACAGGAGAGAAGTCTCTGGTAGCCAGTATGCCTTGATAACATTTAAGACCAAAGACAACAGCTGCTCCCCCCTCTACCCAGATTCATCGCATTCAAAATTCCTCCTTAAACAATGTCTGCAAGGATTTATTCAAGAATACAGTAGAAAAGCGTAGGTCTTTCATGTCATATGGGAGTATACCAACTTCCACCTTCACTCACAGACCTGAGAAATTCCTTTAATACAAAGTTAATGTCATTGGAACCAGTTGGAAGACATATAATCTTTTAAATGAGGGAAGATTTGGTTCCTCCAGAACATTCTGAGACAACCAAAGGAAGTATATCTACAATTCTTTAAGTAATTTTTTTCCTCTGTTCACTATGTCTCCACTATAATAACTGCTTTCCAGCATTGTTTTCGCATTATATTTGAATTTTCCATCACTGGCTACTCTGACTTTCCACATCAAAAAGGAACTGAATTTCTGCAAGACTGAGAAAAATGTTTTGGCTGAGAAGGAAATCAGCTCTTTATACAATACCAGTGCATAGTAATCAGAAATTTAGTGTTCTCAAATGATGCTGAATGGCCAAACCTGATGCAACTGTACTAAAATTAAGCCAGGTGCTTGCAGGAGTGTCTTAGGAGGAAGAGGAGATAAAGGAGGCTTACACATCATAGCACAGTAAATATTACAGGGGTCTTCTTGAAGGAGAGATCAGGGCATCTCTAAAATGATGCAGCAGGTCTTGCAAACCTTAAATGGTTTGCATTTTCACTCTTAAATGGTCTGGTTTTCATGTGATCATGTGAAAAGAAGTGTAAGAATGAAATATCACCACCTTTGAGGCACCAAACATAATTTCATCATATATCTATATTTTATTTATATTTGAAGGGCTGTTGCAAAACACCTATTTTCAGGATGTCAGCAAAATTACTTGGAGTCATTGAGGTATGCAAGCTGTTTGGCAGATAATTGGCACACCCTACTGCTGAAGATTAACACTGTTCTCTGTTCAGATGTAATATGAAGACATTGGCCAATATATTTTTATTGTAGTTATATTGAGTCATTGGCTAATGTAAAAAACAAGCAAGCAACAAACCAAACTATTAAAACAGTAAAAAAATTTTCACCCAGTTGTTTTTTTCCCAAAAATGCCAACAGACAATATATCACAATATATTGTCTCCTTTTGGTACATTAAATGAATTATGTTAAAATATCTATTCCCTGAATATGCTTGAGAAAATTTCAGAATTGAGAGAAAGTGAGTTTCACGTGGCCTTTGTCCTTGTAAAATGTTAGACAATCATCATCATCTGCTTTTGAATGGAGGAATTTAATGGTGAAGAACTGACATAATTAGCTATTCTTTCCCTCACACCTCCAAGGGAGGGACACACTTCTGCTCAGAGATTTGTTTCAGCCAGGACTCCTAGAGCTCACCCAACCAGGCACGTTGCTGGCTGCTCTGGATCTCATAACCTCACAAGATCCTTTCCAGGATACCAGGTGCTCTTTTTCAAATCCAAACGAAGGCAGAATAGGTTGGCAGAAAATTGGACCCTTTGATTTGTTGTTTTTTTTGGGTTTTTTTTTTTTTTTTGTGATAGAAGCTCATAATTTCTTCCTTGGTTACATTCAACACTTTTGATGAAAGCAAGCCTTCCGTGCACCAAAAGTGGTTAGTTGTGCATTATTCCTTGAGGATGAATGTCTGTCAAGTTAACTACCCCAAAACCAAACTCCTGGCTGCACGTGGCAGGAACAGGGCTCACATGGTTTATAAAGAACTTAAGGAGAGGCCTGTCAACCCAGGGGATAATGTGAGCCACGCGAAACAACCTGGCTGTTTGCTGTGGGTGTTTGGCTGATTAGAGGTCTCCTCTTCACCACTTCTGAGTATGAAGAGGAGAGACCACTTCACTCAAAAAACACCGGTGTATTTCTCTCAGAGGATATTCCTTCTTGGAGCTGAAGGACTTTTCTTGCTTCTCATTTATGGCCAGTAATACTTCTGTGCCTTCATCCTGGTGAAGGCTCAGCCCCTGTCCATTGCATGGGCTCAGGCACAGCAAACTCCAACACCTTCAGTCACTTTTTGATAAAGTTCCTCAAGATCTGATTGTTCTTCAGCCTGGTCCCTTAACTTCAAACCAAATGCATTTGGCCTCTTACTGAAACACAGACTTCCTATCTGAGCAGTTATCTGTCCAGCAGCAGAGACAACAAAAAAAGAGCAAATCAGGACATAGTGCATCAGGCAGAGCACCTATTTTAATATGTTTTACTCATCATTTTCTCAAGAATAGTACTAACCTGACCCTACATGAAGCATGAATAGGGCCTTTAGAGTAACAATACATGTAACAAGTAACAAAACCCTAATCAAGAGAAGTGGTGGCATATATAGGTATTAGAACTTAGAGTTCTGATGAATCAGGGCTTAACAGCTCTTTGTAACTCGAATTGTTTAATCTTGAGGTCACCATCGATCACCATTATTGCAGGGCATAGGGACAGAAAAAGCTACAATCACATTTTCTGGCCACCACTTTCTTCCTCACACACACTTCTGTACAATCCATTTGTAGGCATAAAACGGTGACTATAACAAAATCCTGAAGAAACTCCTTAAAAAAAAAAAAAAGGCAAACAAAAATTTTGTTGTGATTTGCATAAGGTACATGCTGGTACAAGTTTCCTGAATGCTGGCAGTGTAATCACAGTGCAGAAAGGCATAAGCAGCTATTTTGACTCACAGTTTAGAAAGCATCAAACCATTAATCTGAGCCCAAGAAAGAAAGAAATATTGTGTGCTGCAGCAACAGGGAGATGCTCAGTGCCTTCTATATTTTTTAAATGGACATCTTAAACAGGTGTTAGCTCATCATTAACCTCCAGTACTGTATAAACTCACCAAAAGTTATGAAACTTGAAAAGGAAGGGTAGGACCTACTTTTGGTGAAGTCTGCATGATTTTGGTTTTACAGCTTTTACGTACCTGAATGATGACCCATCTTAAATAAACACAAGAAATGTCAAAGTACTTTAGTAATGAGATGTTTGTTTTAACTAAGGAACCTCATGCTGCACTGTGGTTTCTTGGTTAAATAAGCTGAAGATCCCGTCCCACTAATTGACAATCACGTCAGATTTTCCACTCTAAGTGACTAATGGAAATTTGAATACCACGCATGCTTGGTTGCCTGAAGTTTTCCTAATGCTGCATGATGCCAAAGCGTTTGTAAGTTTAGTCTTCAATGTATTGATTTTTCTTGTTAGGCTTTGCTAATCAAAGTCAGCAAAGACTTGTTAAAAAACAGTACTGCCTGATCATCTTAAATGCTAATGAGACATCATAACACTGATTAGCTTTGTGGTGAGCTAATGGGTTTTTAATCTTCGGAGGGGAGGAACATCAGGACAGAAATTCCAGTTACCAAGGTCTTGGCAACAAAACAGGTCAGAAATTTTAAAGAGAAATACATTTTTGTACCAGCAGAAAATCTATTTATCAGCTATTTATCAGAAAATTTGGAGAAATTAGGCTGTTAAACGTTTATAAAGGCCAGCTTTTCTTTTCAGATAAGGTTTCAGGAATTTGGTTGTATCTTTATAGTTCTCAACAATATCTGAGGAGTTGTACAGCCTGAAAATAAAACATAAATGCTTGCTAGATAATTCAGCTGCTGGACAAATAATTTGCTATTTGTTCAGTGAGAACTAAAAGGAAATAAAGACTCTTATTTGGAAAAAGATTCTTTTCTGTGGTACATCAAAAACATGGATATAAAATTGATTCTGTTCCCACCTACATTTAGTAGCAGTGGTCCTCATTCATTAGTGGAATTTGTGTGACTAAATTTTCAGGCATCATGGCAGACTGATACACCTTTATATCCCAGTGACTTCATCTCTAGATGGGGTTGACTGTGTCTAAGCAGGTAGGAAACCAGAAATTCCAGAATATCATCTACTAGCTATCTTCTTAGAAAAATTACCAAAAAACCAAATTAGTTTAAAGTGTATTTGGAAAAGATGTGAAAATAAATTTGTCATATACATAAACATATTCAGACTTCTGCTCTTAATGCTGCCTAGCATCTAAGATTAACATAACATTCAAATTTAGATTCCTTAGTTTTGGTCAAGGAAAATAAATTCTTCCTTATCTTTCTGGATCATCCTTGGCATCTCTAAAGTACTAAATCTGCATAATATGGAGGGTGAATCAGGGACAGAAAGTATTATGGCCAACAATATAAATTAACAAAATGCATTTCTTGTGGAGCAACACCACATTATAAGCTTGTTATTTCATCTCCATCAAAATAATTTGGCCGGTCAGATTAAGAAAAGGGCTAAAATTAACTTCTGTACCAAGTGACTGACAACTGCTCCCTGCAAAGTTTTCCAGAGCTTTATCCATTAGTTATTTGGGAGAACACAGTCTAACTTAGTATACACTGAGCAGGATGCCACCCTGAGGGTTAAGCTAAAGGGTTAATACATTTCCTGACTCACTCAGGTTGGAGAGAGGTAGACAGTGACTGTTCCATGCTCAGCAAAAGCAGGAGTGGAGAAGGCTGTTATAGCAGGCATTTTGAAAAACAGATTCCTAATTCAAGCTCCAAATGAAATGCACTGGCCAAGATAATGGGTTGGCAGATACGTAAAAGAATGTATTATTGTTGATTAAGGGGAGGGTTGCAATCTACTGAAACTGTTTAAATAAAGGGCAAACAGATTTGGTCAGTGCATATTTTCTATGGGACGCTGCAGATTAATCAATTATTTTCTTCTCTTATCTCCTTATCTGCCCTCTAGAAAAATACAAAAGAAACCCCAAAACCAACAAAAAACCCACCAAGAACCTGCCCCCACCTCACCCTCTCCTCACATCCAAAAAAGAGAAAAGAAAAGAAATAAAAAAGCCACACAAAAATACCAAACCTAAACCCACACTGACAGTTTTAGCAGTTTTGAAGAAATAGGCATGTTCTAAACTCCTGGGGGCAGATTTTACTCTGCAAGCTGGGAAAATACAGCACCACTTCAACTGTTATTTCAGCAGAACACCTTAAAAACTAAGAATAAAAATTAAGTCCTACTGTTTTGTGATGCTGAAGAAAAATGTTTGTTCTTGTTTATTATTCAAAAGATAAAAGGGAATTTTTGTTTCAAAAATTGGTTACAGAGAAGAGAATTTGAAAGCTGGATTGTCATATGTCATTTCTGTTAAAGTATGACATTTAATAGCAAAATCTATCCCTAAATCAAAGCATACATGTGTTTATCAGAACTCTAGCTTGATATGAAATCTGATATCAATTTATTAATCCCAAGATCTAATAGTAGTTTATGATTCTGTGGCACCATCCCATTAGGGTGAAAAATAATAGAACATATGAGTCCACAAGTTCATCTGCTGATTTAAAACCCACACATACGACTAAATCCTGTAAGCCCTGATGTGTCCTGATCTTCATCATGGCAGTATCTGCCCACATTACTGAAGGCTGTTTTTGGGGATGAAATTGTGCAAAACTAATCCTTCCCTACTGTTTGGGGAAAAAAAAAACTAAAAGTAGCAGATATAGGAAGATGCAGAAGAGAAGAATGTCCTGTCCTGTCCTTGCATGGAAAACAAGTTTAGTTTTGCCATTGATACCTGAGAAAAGAAAATAAGGAGGAAGGCCATTTCTTTAGTCAAGCACTGATATGCACTGATATGCAGCAATAACACAGTGTATGATTCAGCATTGCTGTCTGCTGAGGGATGGGACTGAACGTTTCTCTAAACACAAATAAAAAGCCTCAAAAGTTTTGTGAACAAGATCTCTGTCATCTCAACTTCCTCCTGCCTACAGCAGAGTAGAAGCCATCATCTCGGTACATATTTAGATAGAGAAATCTGTTTTGACTTTATGTGAAGACTCCATACAAGTTATTAATATCACAGTAGAAACCAATTATGTGTAAACAACTGATGGCAACAAAGTAAGAGAGCAATTGTGCCATTGAGAACTCACTGGGAAGTGATAATGCATTAACTGTTTCAAAAAATTCACACTCTTCAGCAAACATCACAAAGCACTTAAAACCAGTCATTTTCTCAGGCTTTAAAAACAGCAACAACAAAAACAAGGATAGGTGCATATTTTCTAAAGAATTAGACATTTCTAATTCTAAACAAGTATAGGTGCATATTTTCTAAAGAATTTCCTCATATCTTCACCTCATTCATCAGGAAAGATAAATCTGCATGTAAAATTGTAGCCCAGTCGCAAAAAGTTGCCTGTGAAAACTACCAGATTCAGCAGCTCCAGGGAAGTATAATTCCAAATGTAATAGATACCACCACACTTGATACTCACTTCTGCTTTTTGCACATAGATGGCACAGTTTTGTCTCGGAGGATTCCATTTTGCATTGTTTCTTCTCTGATTCCCACAGTGTCAATGGCTGTGATCGGCACCACACACCCAAATAAATAAAAATAATAATAATAGAAATATATGTAAATAAATAAATGGGCATCCTGTTGTATAAAAAGAAATGAGTGAGGGCGATCTTTTATGTGGGCAGTTAGTGATGCAACAAGAGGAAAAAGTTTTAAACTAAAAGAGGAGAGATTTGAACTCTATGTTAGAATTAAAGTCTTGACTTTGGAGGTGTTTGGCACTGCTACAGAGAAGTTGTGGATCCCCCATCTCTGGTGGAAGTGTTCAAGGCAGGTTGGATGGGGCTTTAAGTAACCTGGTCAATTGAAGGCATCCTTGCCCATGGCAAGGGATTGGAGCTTGAAGATCTTTAAGGTCCCTTCCAACCCAAACCATTCTTGGATTCTGTGACTTTGATGTTTTTGAATCTGGCCCAAAGACAGAGCATTCGTCACTCAGATTATTTCAGTTTCCTCTTTAAGGCTGCAGTTGACAAATATCTTTCTTCAGCAGGATGGCAAATGAAAAGACTGAGAGACCTAAACCACCAAAATACTGCGCAATCACCAATTTAGAGCCCAAGAAGAAGGACATGGTCAGCAGGAGGAGTTCATGTTCAGCCAAGATGAGTGCTCACCAAGCAGAAGCCAAACTCACTGAGAGTCATGTTTCCTTACTGGAAGCAACAAAAATCAACAATAAAAGTGCAAGGGCTCATGCTCTGGATAAGGGCACCATCGCCAGATCTTAAAAGATCTTGAAACACAGCTAGTGGTTTGGCAAGGAATACTAGAATGCTTAAGGCAGTCTTGTGTGACATTTTGAGTGTCTTAAATCCTGCCAAAAGATATCCATATAGCATTGCATGCTACTGAGTCCACAGAAGACTGAGCACTCTGGAAAATCCTTTCAGATTGCACTGAAATGTAGCTGTTTGGCATGTTAAGACTGGAGATGTTTTCTCACAAGTGTATCCCTCACAGATTTATTTCAAGGTTATAAGCACTGCTGCTGTACAAGTATGTGGTGAACACATGATATATTTCACATGGACTGGTTCTGAAAGGAAAAAAAAATTGCAGATGAATTGTTAACTCTTTCACCTGTAAAGACATATTATGTTCAAAATCATAACACATGGTATGTGTTCCTGACATATGCCTCACACAGTCACCCTGTGCAAGGTGTTTTCTTTTTGGATATTCCATAATGCATTTCTAAAACTCTTTTTCTACCCTTCCTTATGAATTCTATCTGAAATTTTTCCCATGGAAAGGCAAAAGGCTTGCCTAAGGAAAGGTTTTCAGCTGTTCCTTCTCTTCCACAATATCCCAAAGATCTACAACAGTCTCTCAGCCCGTGAACACTACAAATACTGAATGTCCTGGGACACTGGATCCCAAAACACTTCACATCTTATTTATCTGATTATGGTATAAACTGAAACTGCTTCTGAACAAGTTCAGCTTGTCTCTGATAACTGATAGAAGTTTACAAAATTGAGGAAAACACCGCCTCTGTTCACACCATATTCAGTAAGAATCTTTTAAATGGAGATGTTTCATTTCAGCTAGTAAATTTTTGTTTTAGAATAACTAGCTTCCCTGGTATACGACAAAAAATTGGTTGTGGTAGTCCAAGGTCTAGCAGCTAGTGTGGGCAGAGATCCCTTCATAAGAGGTTGTTTCTTCACTGATCCATCTATCTCCAAAAGTGTATGCTATTCTTAAGTACCCACCACACAAAAACATTGTAATCTGAGGATTGCTCATCGACACTTGGCTTTGGCTTGTTATTTGCATGAGTGCAACTATCAAATAAAAAAATTAATTAATTTTTAATTTATAAATGCACTAATATAGGCATAGTATTTGTTGGGGGTTTTTTTTTCAGATATAATAAATCTTTTTGTTCGAGAAAACAAAAATGTTTAGCAACCCGAGTATCCCAAATGTATTTCATGCATGTAATAACAAAATTAAGGTCTCCTTTCAGATACTTGAAGAATGCCATGTTAGCAATCATTTGACCAGCTGTAATGTGAAATTTATCTGTAATTCTATAATAACCACCTTCAAGTAAGACTTTGGTCCTATTTAAATGTTTAGAAAAATTCTTGTGTTGGCTGATATCAGTTCCTGAAGTCCTGCATAATTCTTTACTCAGCCACAGTGATGTCCTGCTGCCTTAGGATCTACTACTACATATACACTATTGAACTTGCACATGCAGTTAACCTTAAAAATTCAATTCAACTAAGGAATAAATCTCATTTGTCAAAAAAGAAAAAAAAATAAAAGAGAGAAAGAGAGCCACTGACCCATGAGCAACTTATTAATTTGACTTTTAGTGGCCTTGTGCTTGACTGAGTGATTATTTCCAAGCTATGCACCGACTTTTCAGTAATAAAAATAATTTTTGAAGATTTCATAATGGTTATTTAACTTTTTTTTTAATGTTAAAAAAACAAAGCTCAAAACACCTGTACACTGTGATCTCAATGAGACTAAAAAGAATATTCTTAGTGATTGACCAATGTCTTTTGT
>JANRMJ010000028.1:59788-72727 GCA_025584955.1 Alethe diademata
ATCTACATCAACATCTATATCTACATCTAGCTAGCTATTTCTACCTTTATCAATATCTGTATCCACATCCATATCTGTATATCTATATTATTGTACCCTATAATGATTTTTTGTCTGTCTGCACATGGTGACATGTAATTGCTCATGAAAAGTAAAGGCACACTGAAGAAGATAGTTTTTGGAAGTTAGTGTTTCACTGGATAAAGTCACTGGGTGCTCAGATCAGTGATGCTATAGCACAGGCATGAATACACTGTTTCCAAAGCCCACTGCGGAGTTGGGGAAAAACAGCTCCAGTCAAAACCCTTCTGTTTTTATGCAGACATTGTTGTGAGACATAGGAATATATATTTTCCTCCCAATCTTGTCTTCTTGCAAAAACGCTGTAAGTATAATAAATGCAACTTTGACTTGATTAAAACCAAACAAGCAAAATAATTCTTAGGTTTTTTGGCCTAACTTTTAGGCTAGTTTATACAAACTGTCTTCTCAGTTTCAGCATATTCTTAGTCCCCAGTATGTAGTTCAATTAATGCTTGAGTGTTGCAATGCAATTTTTTCCATTTATTTATTGTGTACCAGAGTGTTACACTGTAACTATTACAATATATTTATTGTAGAGAAGATAATTTTGAATCATGAAATTAAAAGTGGAAATTTTTCTTGAATGTTTTTCTGTGAAAATTACAGAGTAACATATTAAACAGATAAGCCCAAACTTGTATATGCTACTTTCAGACGTGTTACTCTCAGCAGAAGTAACACAGGAGCAAATTCTCCTGCCAGCAAATTTGAAATACATTCTGATTTCTTAGTGGTTTACACTAGTGCTGGTGAAACAGAATCTAAGATAGTAGCCCAAGGGCCAGAGCATAAACCAAGCTATAGTTAAATGCATCTGACAGCAGGATATGCCTGAATTTGAGCAATTTTATAGTCCAGTCATGATCATGACATGATCAGTCAATTTAACATAATTTTATGTTGAGCACATAGGCACTTCATTGTTGTAAAGCTCCCAGTATAATCTAATCCTTTGCAGATCAAAGCTCTCACTGCAGAGTCCTCAGCAGGATGACTTTAGATGTAAAATATTGGAGAGCTAAGCATTTGCATGGTGGAGACAGAACAGGAATATATTGGGGTCCTAAGATGGGTTCTAAAAAAAATTAGTAATCCAAATAGTTCTGTTCAGGTCACTGACATGGAGCTTTATTTTTGCTATAAATTAAGAAAGGAGAAAACTGTTATTTTCTAAAACATCACCTAAAATGTCTGTTGAACATAGCATTTTTCACCAGTTATGCATTTGAATGTGAAATACATTCAGACATCTTTCAAAAGTGGTGAATTATATTGCCATGTGAGCATTAAAAAAGTCCTGAAACATGTCCTTTCATCTATCTGATCTACATATATATGTAAGTAGTTTTAAGTGAAATTTGTCTGGAAAAGGGACCTCCTTCACACAGTAAAGTGTAATACATAGGAAATATAATGAATTATAAACAAGTATAGTATTGCATAGATCATAATTTCTTACTATATTTTAAAATAGTATTTGAAATATATTGCAGATGCATTCAACTAAATATAAATAGGAAATACTGTTATTTTATATTATATTAGGTATTGATATTAAATATAGTAAATATTAACTACAGCTACTTCCTTTGTGGGAATGTTTTTAGAGGAAAATGGATGTGTGGTGAATGAGCCAGGAAAGGGATATGAACGCTTTTAATGAACCTGAGCTAGGCCTGTAGCATTGCCCTTGAAGTCACCGTGAAAGAGAGGTAAGAAGAAAGACAGCTGCTGCTTAACAAGAAAACAAGGGGCGAGACAAGAAGAGCTGAATGTGGTAAGTGAATGCCAAGAAACTGTGAAGCCAATGAAAAACAGAAAAGCCCTCATGTTTGCCTTGTGCAAGAAGGCTTTTACCATTGACAAGTTGTGTGATCGCTTATAGGGGTAGAGAAATGGTATATTAGGATTAGAAGAGAGCAATAAAGCGGCATTTGCTTGATTCATATTAAAATATGCACTGTCCAGTTCTTTATCTTCCCACCTTCTAGCTTCAAAACATGTAGAATGGCTTCTTGGGGAGAAATAATCTTCTTTTATGAGAAAACAGAAAAGTCAGCAAGTGTTTTTCCCTACAGAGGGACAAAGCAAAGGCTTGTATGAGTCAGTCAGTATGGCAGGCTGTGTGGCAATGCTCGGCTTGCTTGAAAGACACCTAGCTGTGGATTATTTTACCTCATAGAAACAAAGAAGTGTTTACACTCTCAGTCAAATTTTAAATAATTCCTGAGATTAAGGAGCTGCAGGAGGCGTCCAGTTTGGGTAAGTTACACCAAGTGTAAAGGCACTGGTCCTGCCCAGGGGCGGCTGCTGGGCACACCTGACTCAGAGCACACAGCTGCCCTTCTCCTGTACCTTTGCCTGTCCAAGTAACAGCAAAAAGGGGCTGAGAGAAACATGTTTTAGTCAACCACAGAACGTCCTACAGACAGAACATTTTCTGCTAAAAAAGGATTGGTTTTAGAACAATAAAAAAAATTATCTCATGACCTTAAACCATGTGAGTACCACCTAGAGATTTACAATTCGGAAAATGCTTGCAGCAGATGTCATCCTACTGATCTGCTCTGAAAATGCTAATGCATTTACAGTAAATCCCTAACCAGGCCAGTTGTGCAACAAGTTGAAGTGACATAAAGTATTAACATTTATGATGATGAGTCAAATCAAACAAACATCCTCTTTTATAAGCTTTCTTGGCATGTAGTAGCATGCACTGCGAGTAACGAAACATCTGTTACAGTCCTGACTTGCTCACAACCGAGCAAGTGTTGCAATAGTTCTGTAGGGCCAGGCTTCACATTAAGCCTTTAGTGGGTAGAGGAGAAAAATCAGCACTAACAAGGTTTACTTCATCTCAGTTTGTTCAGGAAGAATGAGCCATGTTTCCTCTGAGGAAAACAAAAAGAGTGCCATATTGCAAAATAGCCAAAACTAATTTTAACTCAAGGCTGATGTATTTCAATGATACTTGCCCTTCACTCAAGTGCTCAGAAAGCCCCTTTTCATCAGGTGCATTTTGGGGAAAAAAGTGAATTATAAAATTTGCTTTGATGACTCACTTTTTCATAAAGTTACCCACTTTATACATCCGTATGTGTCTATATATGCGTTGTGATGCATTGCACTCAATTTTAACAGCTGCCCCTTCTGCTCAAGGTCTACCTGACCACCCTGTGCACTGCCCACTTTGAGGAAAGGCTCATCTACTGTCCCCCACTCCCACCTTCAATCTCATTAACTTTTGACATTTAGCAAAAAGTCTTGGCTTTCTTCCCTCTACACCATAACCAGTATAAAAAGCCAACAAAATTCCACAGTCAGAAATTTTAGACTCAATGCAGCAAATCAAATACTAGTTCTATATAGACATATTATTATTTCCCAATTCAAATATATACTTAAAAAACATTTGTTTAAGGGCTTTCCTGACTAGAAGAAGTTTCCTGTGTCTGTCAAGGCTTTTGCAGCCTTAGACCTTAAAGCTGGTGTCTGTCTTGGATACAGGTGATGACTACAAACTGTGAAGTCCTAATAGATGTTATAGAACTCTGATGCAGAAATAGGATTTGTTTATTTTGTTGATTTTGGCTTTTTTTAAGCTCAAAAGCTAATTAGATATAGCAAAAATTTGCATATCATTCTAGAAAAATTCATGGAAAGATTTCTATATTCAAAAAATATAAATGAAAAGTTTGAGAAAAGGTTTCTTGAAAGGGAGAGGTTGTTGCTCAGACCTTACCCAGTGTGAAGGCTTGAAGCAAGTTCCCGCAGAAGGTATAAAAGGCTTGCATTCCCATTTACTGTACATCTATACTACACTGAAAAATGTTCAGAGGAAAATTCCCTTGGTGTCCTGCTTCAATGTGTCTTTCTTCCAGACTATCTGTGCACAAGCAGAGTTAATGATTCCTGTTAGATCAGCCTGCATCTCCCCTCAGTTCTAAAATCTTTCCTCTGTTCTTTTTTTTTTCTTCCAAGGGAGGAACTTTTCTTGTTTATTTATGGCCCCAGATTACTGATCTAACTATGTAATGCAATACTTGAACCCTTTAATCAGAACAGGAATATCTACATGGTTATCAACAGAAAATTCAACTCCTTGGAATCCCCATATTTTTGACTGTGAAAAGAGTGAGAGAGCTTAATATTATGAAACCAGCAAGATAAAGAATGTAATAGCACACAGCTGCCAGTGGTTTCACTCTTGTTCTTCATCTCCCCTTCCCTCTGTGTGTTTCAGATCATTGCATATTTATCATGTCACAATTTAAATTTCAAGCTCTTTGGCTCAAGGCTTGTGTCATTATTTGAATTTGTTCACAGATTTGAGTACTTAAAAAACAGTGAGAATAGAACAGCTCAGGAAACTTAGGAAAACTGTGCCACTAGAACACTTTCCTATACAACAGAGTGTAGAGGGTGTCTGCATCACCTTTCATCTTCATAAACAATAAGGAGAAATACCAGACAGATTTGTATCAAACAGAGTCTATTGCTTTATTAATCAGTGTTAATGTACAGGTTAATTTAAAAAAAGCTACAGTTTATGAAATGTATCATCTACTTATAAGATACAAATCTAGGCCAATTGCCACAGTATCTGCTGATGCTCATCCACTGTAATAAATTTACAGGTTTTTTTTTCTGATATACAAAACCTCAAGCAAACATTCTTTGTTAAATATTCAGTAAAGATAACAGCATTCTACTACAGTTTCATATAGCGTTTTAGTGCAAAAGGAAGTACAAATATAAAAATACTGAGTCTTGAATAAAAAACCACAACAACAAAAACCCAAGCAAGCTGTGCAGTTAGAGGTGAGTGTCAGCTATGGGTATTCTTCTAAGCTCTACGATCTGGGAGTTAGCCATGCTGCCACCATCCTGGCTGCCCTGACAAGACTCGTTATCA
Organism: Alethe diademata; assembly: GCA_025584955.1. Lineage (NCBI taxonomy): Eukaryota > Metazoa > Chordata > Aves > Passeriformes > Muscicapidae > Alethe > Alethe diademata. The sequence goes on from JANRMJ010000028.1 coordinate 64,788, forward strand.
CTGACACTGAGACCTGCACCTGGAATAGAAAAAAACAACAATAAAAAAAGTAAGAATCAGTGAGAATGAAATTTTGACACAGAAATGCAGATATCTGTCCCACTCTGCTTTATTGTGATTATTAAAATTTTTCCCCATCCTGCAACCACATGGCAAGTTTCCTCTTACTAGTCTACTATTCTGAATCCATGGATTATAACATTAGCTGACATAGCTTTGTACCATCCACACATGCTTTTTCATAATTCCACTGTCATTCACTTTATTTGGCCCAGTAAGTGGTGTAATAGCTTTTTAGAGGTTGCCTTGAAATCAGAAAAGCAAAAATCAAGGCCTGGCTTAGACTGAGTTAATGATCTGGCTGTTACTGGGACTTCCTCATAAAGAATTGGTTTTTATTGATACAATTTCTAAATTAAACCATAATTCCAGTTGTCTCAATAGAACAGTAATTTCAACCACAGAAAAGATTCCTACCAAATATTCTTTAAACCCACATTTGGCATAAACTGGTGCATTAAGTTTTACTTCTACTGGAAGGCAATACTAGAGTTTGGTCCAAGGGAACCTCCAAAGCATGCCTAGAAGAGACCTTGGGAGGCTACCCTCTCCATACTTTTGTCACAGGACTTCCAGTAGCTTTCTGCTTCCTATTTCTTTGATGGGGATTTAATTTGGGCTTTTATTGTGGGGGAGGTTTGAGTTGATTAGTGCGAAGATGCATAATCCTGTACTAGATTTTATGAAATGCAAAGTTTTTTTCAGACAATTTTGTCACAAAAGATCTGTTGGAACTATAAACTTCAGTGCTTTTTCACCTCCCCTCCTTGAGCTGTAGAACAAATTCTACACAATTCGTGACTTTGGGGGGCTTAGGGTGTCTAGGCTTTAAATTTGTTGAGAACTACATATCAGTAAAATGAGGCATAAAGATTTCAATACAAATTACTTTCAGGCATGATCCTGCAGCGATGTAATTTACAAATGATGAGGGCAGAAGCAGATCTGTAACTACATGCAGTTCAAGGAAGTTACAAAGGAATGACATCTGGCTCAAAACAGCCCTGAAGATGGTATGTTGGGAGAGGCAGTGATTTGCATTTCATACTGAAATATTTTCTAGAGTTTCTATCAGGTGGACAGTGCATCTCCTATTTCCACCTCAGCTGACATTCCAGTTTGTGGTTTGTTTGACAAAAGAAGAGAGTAGTTTAATTATTTTTTTTTAGTCTCTTCATCTTTTTCTATGCTCTCTGTTCCACTTTTACCAAGTTTTCTCTTAGCACCCTTACACCCAGCAGCCCTCAAGCAGAAAAGAAGTACTGTGAAGCAGGCAGCAGAGAGAGGCTGCTTTGCTGTGGGAAGTCAGGCTGCAATCTTGAATACGCAGTTTGGTCCAGAGAACCTGCGCAGAAGGTCCTGTAGGACTAGCCAAGTTTTCCTGCAGAGGTCTGGATGAAGTCCTGGTAGGGGCCAAACTTGGATCCATGCCGTATGATCCAGGGGAAAAGTGGGTAAGCTGCACTGTGATCCTTCTTACATTGGTTTTGATGTTTGGTGGGTCATGGAGGGAACATGTGTTCACTGACACTGATGAGTCCTTAGGTCTGCATGACCCAAGCTCTTGAGAAGCCAACAGCTACTCCCAGAGTATGGCAGAAGTAAAAATCCATCAACATACAGAGATACAATAACAAAGTCAAGATTAGGATCTGAATTATTAGAAGATTTGTTTATGAATGTATTGAAGTTGATTTAAATTTGTATGTACATTTAACCTTTCCATTGAACCAGATCATAATATCCAAAAGGTGCTTGAAGGTCCTGGGAAAATTAGCAATTGTTTAAACAAGTTATTTTGATTGTTTGGTATTTGATTGTTTTAGAAAGGAAACCTGACTGTAATAGAGAAGATGAATCAGACGTTTTTATCACATGGGGATAGAAGAGCAAGTAAAAACCATGAAGTAAATAAAATACCTTGAGTAAAGAAAGAACACAATACTTATGTAGCATAACAGTGGAATTAATTCAAGACACTTAGTCAACCTGAAAAGGGCACAAATCTCAAAAACTGAACACCAACACCCTCCCTTCACCATTGTTTAAAACCATTTGAAATAATAATTATGATCACCCTGAGCTCAGATTTCAAGGTGAACACTGACTGTTGGTGTTGGAAAGATATTTGTCTGACCAGTGGCTATACTGGTAAAGTGGCAACTATTTAGCAGTGGGTTTTTTTAAGAATCTCTTGTTGGGCACTACAAAAAGTTCATTTATTGGTCTAATGGTATTACACTATATATAGTCTTAAATGTCTTATATGCACAAGTTTTGTCCAGGCTCTGTGCAAAGTCAGAGAAGATCTTTTTTTGTTACAGAGGTTCTTATCAGGAACTTTGTAAGTCAGAGACTGAAACTGGATACTTTAGGTTTACAAAGGCCTTGTTCTGCTGATGCTGCAAAGACAAACTGTGCTAGAGCTGATCCTTTTTAGGAATAAGAACTGAAATGTAACCAGGATACCAGCTTACCAAACAGTAGGCAGGCTGGAAAGGGTATGACTGTTTACACAACGGAGTTTCACAGAGTTCATTGGTCTATTGTGTTCGCAGATTAGAGTGGAATTAAAAACTCAGTCAGATCCTAAAAAGCATGCACATGCAATCATCTAAAGAGGCTAGAGTTGGATGGTAGGTATTTAGCAGGGAGTATTACTTTCCCCCAGTTTGTGAAGGAACGATTTGAAGAAAAACAAGCAGGGAAATGAAGCCTTTCTTTCTTTTCTTTTTGTATGCAAGGACCAGCTGTAAAGTGAAAAGTCTCAGCTCAGGCTTCAAACCCAGAGAGGTTCTTCCACTGACATCTGCTGGTGAAGGGCTACACCAGTGCACCACTGTGTGCCCTGGAACACCAGCTGTTATCATCTGCTTGCTCAGAGACAGCTCAGACTTTCACTAAAACATTTTTAAGGGAGTTTGTTTTGTGAGTACTGTACTCATGTTGCTGGGAAAAATTTTTCTCTCTCAAGCACTTATATCTTGCTTAATCAATCATGATTTTATTATATGTGTGAGATGTATATGAATAAGCTACACAAACCAAATTTAATTATTCTTTCAGGGTTTTAACTTCACAGAAATAACACCAACAGACATCTAGACTTCTATAAATAAAGTTCAGATTGAACTAAAAATGCTTACTGGGTATTGTGCAGTCACATTCAATAGCCAACAGGTAACATATATGTGACAACCACACATAAGAAATGTGAATGAATATACAAACTAGCTATTTTTCCTTCCTTTTTTTTTGTTTTGTTTTGTTTTGTTTTGTTTTGTTTTGTTTTGTTTTGTGTTGTTTTGTTTTCTTTGAAGTGAGCCCTTCAAAACAGAAATTTTGTAGGATGATAAGGCAAGGACTTTGCCAGCTACAATCTATATCCTCTGTAACATGGAATCTCCAGGATGCTGCACAGAACACCTTTCAGAATTGAAATTTCAAATATTTCGCCCGGTTCAGGATGGCCACATGAGATGCTTTATTCTTAAACCAGGTTCCTTCAGTGGCGTCACCAAGGTTTATTAAATGCTAAATTTGGAACCCTAGCTGCATTAGATTGAAAATAATGAATAATTTTATATAACATTACTGTAACAGTTGTATTTGCATGGGGTTTTTAATTCAGTAGATTTTTCCAGGTTTTTTCCATATCAGAGAATCATTAGAATATTTGCATCATATTAAAGAAATACTGGACTATTTATATAATATTTATCAGAATTGCCTCTATTAAGAGTAAAACCACACTAAGTAGTGGTATTCTGCTTAATATGTATCTGGATACTAACATGGTGGGTTACCCATCACCTCTGGAGGAGTTTGGGCCTCCCTCAAAGGCTTTGCTGTGTTTTGGTTTCACAACTCATCCAAACATGTTTTGGCTTTGTGCATCACAGAAAGGGAGGGGACAAGAGTATTTGTAAGATATAGATGGACGTTCAGAAATTAGAAAAGCTATCATGCAGTTATGGTATTCATGCTTTAGAGCAATGGTGATGGGCAGCTTGCTGCTTTGGGACAGATTGCATCTATTTTCTTGTTAGCTCCTTTTCTAACTGCCCAGCCCAAACCAGAGAAGAAGACCTCAGAGAATTCTGGTATATTGGGCTTTATCCTCAATGACAATGACATATGACTCTGTAATAATCTGGAAGGCTTACTAAATTGCCTATCAATATAAACCTTGCACAAGAAATCAGAGCGAAAATGAGAATCTAGTCCAAAACTGCAGACTTTTAAAGTTAATTAGTGAAATCAACAAAAACTAATTCATAAATAACTAACTTTCTCAAGAGAAGCTGTTTGAATCTTTATAAGAGCCACAAAGTAAATACAATAAAATAAATACATACAAATTCAAAAACATTTTTAAAAAAACCCCCATTTTTGGCATATGTCGATGAGCAGGACGTGTCCTTAACCATAATAGTTTCATTATTTCCTTCACATAAACCACCTTGGAACTGGCCTTACTTCCAAAAGATCTCCAAAATGAAAGAAATTATGTGATGTAGCGAGCAGAGTGAATCCTAACTCTGTATTTCTGTATGGACATGAGCATATTTGATGGAAAGAAGGAATTACTTGGCAAGGCATTCAAATACAATGGATGTATGACATAAGAAGCCCACTGGATTTCTCACAAAAACCAGAAAAACCCTATCACCATGTGATGCTTGTACAAAGCCAGCCTAACAGGTGGCTAAGAAACAGTACGCTGCTCTCCACCTGATTTCCTAAAACTGCAGTAGTATGCCTCCATCTGACCCAGCCTATGTTTCAGGTTAATCTGTAATTAGGCCAAGCATTAATGACTGTGGAACCAAGGCCTAAGTGCAAGTTCTGTGACACATTCTTTAGCAAGAAGGCCGAGTGTGCCAGCACATCTATTTATGGGGCTGCACTGCACACTGCAAATTACTAAACACTGAAAAGTTAAAAACAAAGTTTTCCTGTAGAGGATTGGTTGAAATTTTTTTTCACCTGTCTTCACTTCTACAGCTGAGAGTGGCAGAAGAGCAGAAATGAAATTTCAGCTTTGATTATGCTCATTCCCATTGATTCTGGCTGCCAGGTTAAACCTTGTGGCTGAAAAATTATGCCCTGTGAGCATAAGTTAAAGTCACCTTCAGACAGCTCAGAACTACATGAACAGAAGGAACAGATGAAGCACAAAGGGGCATAAAAACATTTTTACATATTCCTCTGCTAAGCAGTGCTGATCTTCAGTCAGCCCTCAGAGTGGGACCTAACATTTTAGCACTGCTATAGGTAAGTTTTAGTATAGATTGACAGTTTTAGGGAACACAGATAATGGAAGGCTCTGTTTCAGTTAATCAAAGGTGAAGTTCAACCAACTGTATTTCTATTCTTCCTCTAAATGCAACACTCCCCAGTTTAGCAGTGATAAAACTAGATAAAGTGGGGGGAAGAGCACCTTGGCCCTGCTCTTCTAGAATGAGGAATTTTCAGCCTTCTGAAATAAAGTCTCTTCCAAAAGGGTTTGAGAAGCAACTCGCACAGCAAATTACAGGCAGGTGCAGTTCAGCAAAAAGGCATCTTAGCTGCCCATATACTTTAGCCAATTTAGAGAAGAATTGCCAATTTAGAATTGCCAATGACCACTTCTTTCTTGGAGTCAGGACTGCTGCTCAAAGGGCACCAGGCTAACTGATGTAGAGTGGGAGAGAGAAGAGAGAGGAAAGAATAAAAAGAAGAAAAGGAAAAATCTAACCTGACTTCTTGTGGTTTCATGTGAGCACAAGCAATGATGCAAGAGAGGAAGAAATGTGAGATGAGCTCATTTCAGTGCCTTCTAGCTTAACTATTATCATAAAACTCCTGTTAGTCCACAGCACAGTGAATACTTTAGCAGCACAGGTCCATATTGCCAAACAGAGAAAAGAAATCCAACTTTCCAGCTTTCCACCACCTCATCTCTCTTTTTATTACTTCCATGTGATTTCCTGCCTACCTCTTCTTGGCCATGCACCGAACTGAACTGGAGAACATATCAGGATGAAAATGATGAAGTACATTTTTAGATGCAGAAAAGCTTGAGAGTTTTTTTTGTTTGTTTTGGGGGTTTTTTTGTTTGTTTGTTTGTTTTTAAGATAAATAGTATATGTTGAGCTAGAGGTTGTGTCTGAGACAATAGCTGATAAACATTAACTTTGTGGGTCAAAGATGCTTTAAGCTTCCACACCACCTCTTCAGTTCATCTTGTTCAAATGTGAGGCTGAAACCACATGGGACAACTTGTTTGGTTTAGAAACCATGTGGTTTGTTACTCTTATAACACTGCTGGGGACACTATGTGGGCCAAGAATAAGCATTGGTATAGAATTTTCAGGCACTACTTGAATCAGTAATGCAAACAAAATATTTTTCTCCAACAATGGCCTGAGGTCACTGCTTCAAATCACATTTATACGAAATGTTCATAAAAACAAATTATAATAAAATATTAATAAAGAAGACAATAATAGAATTGAGGAAATAAAATCAAAAGTTGGTTTTAGACCTACTTTCTCAAAGAACAAAAATTAATAAGTATAACACAGATTTTCACAGAATATAGAATGGTTTGGGTTGGAAGGGACCTTAAAGACCACCAATTTCCAGTCCCCTGCCATGGGCAGGAACACCTTCCACTAGATCAGGCTGCTTAGAGCCCCATTATATACCTGGCCTTGAACACTTCCAGGGATGGAGTAGCCAGAGCTTCTCTGGGTAACCTGTGCCAGGGGCTCCACACCCTCAGTTTATCTAAACATGCCCGCTTTCAATTCAGAGCCATTCCCCCTTGTCCTGTGACACTAGACCCTTGTCAAAAGTCCCTCTCCAGCTCTCTTTAGCTATTGGAAGGGACTCAAAGCTCTCCTCAGTGCCTTCCCTTCTCCCAGCTGACAACTCCAACACTCCCAACCTTTCCTCACAGCAGAGGTGCTCCAGCCCTCTGAGCACCTTCATGGCCTCCTCTGGAATCAGTCCATGTCCTTCACATGTTGAGGGCCCCATAATTAGAAGCATTTCCTGCAAACTAAATTGGCTTAGGTATGCAGTGTTATGAATTATTTTATTTATTTTTTACCAGTTTATTATCAGCATTCCCAGTCCTCCTTCCAGTTTGACATTTCGTGATATCACTGAAGGGAAAGAGCTTCTGCAATTATGTGTACCAGGTCACTTAATCTGCTACACTCACAAATACCTTGCTGTTGTCTCTTGAAAGGCTCAGTGGCATCCTGAAAGATGATTTAGGTGACCTCCTACTACCAAGCAAGCCTATTTGCACTTTACCTGAGTGGGCTTTGGTTAGTGTCTGCCATATCTCAACACATAGGATTCCTTTGCCTCTTTGGTTGTCTTATCAGACATTCCCATGTTCCCATGCTGACTGATCTTTAAGATTTCCATTGGAAATCAGATTATATTAAGAGGCTTCATTAATTGTATCTCATGGAATAATGGCACCATTAGGATGAATAACACCACAGCAATACAACAAACTTTGAGGGGCAAAGGGAAGAGTCACTCACCTGTCTTTAAGGCAAATATTAGGTCATCAAACTCTTGTGATTCCTCATCAGCAACTAATGAGCTGGTACTGAATCCTCCAGAAGGGTGGAAAACATTACCATTTTGTGGACTCTGCTTAAAGGCAGCACTAGCTTGACTAGCAGGCTGCAAGGATGCCCTCTCCCAGTCTGCAGGTACCTGCAGAGTTTAAAAAGACACAAAAATGCAGTAATCATCAAAACTTGTATATAGAAACTAGAAATTATGACCAGAGCTGAACCGAAAACCAAAGGATTTTGGAACCAGCTGTTCTGTCACTTCTATAATGCACCAGGAAGCCTTTTTAACTTTTT
>JANRMJ010000028.1:144071-160519 GCA_025584955.1 Alethe diademata
AGAAAGAAAGACCTCTGCTCCAGGCTAGGAAAAACTGTATAAAAACTGGACTGACCAAGGCGGTTTGTGAACACTGGGGGATCTGAAGCGATAGAGTTCGGATCAGAGCGTGTTCACCCAGCGCCGATCCCAGGCTCGGCATTGTCCTTTGCGATTGTGGCTATCGAGGACTGTATTCCGGTAGCGAATTAAATTATCGCTTATTTTGATTATATTTAATTCGGCTGAATCTCTTTATTATCTATAACAAGCCTGAGTGAGTCGAGCTGTGACCCATGGAAGGGACTCTTCTGAATTTATCACCTCATCAGAACGGTGAGAGGTTTTGTTGTTTAGGATTGTTCATTTTTGTGCTGGGGACTGCTTTGCCTGTTAAATAAACAGGTTTTTTTTCCACTTCTCTCCGAGGAAATTTTTTCCCCAAACCAGCTGGGGGAGGAACTGCTTGAATCTGTTTCTTAGAGGGATCCCATTCAGAGAATTCCTCCCAAATTTGCCCTAAACCAGGACAGCAACAAAGGTATTTCAACTCTGACTGCAATGAATGCAGCTAGACAACTTCAACATAGCATTTTAAATTAAAACACAAGCCAGACACCTTAATCTCAGGCTTCTGTAAATTTCTTTTCAGAGGAAATGGCTCTACATGCACAATTCATGAAAGACTTAAAGTGTGCACATAAAGAAAGGTTCTATTCATCCGCTGTGCTGATCATTTTTTCTTTCTCGGCAAAAGTACTACTTTTTTGACCAACAGACAATTGACTCGTTAGTAAAAGAACTTAATGGGCTGTGGAGACTGATTTTATGTACATAAAATCAGGAAACAGTATAGGTAAGAAAGTTAAAGTAAATTAGGTGATTTGGGATACATGTGAATACTGTATTTGCAACAAAATACTCATACAGTACTGGGTAACCCTTACACAGTCTCTTTATCATAAAAGTACCCTTATAAAGACAGGATAATGTTACCTCACCATGAAATGGAAGAATAACAATGAGAAACTGGGGAACAAGTAGACTAAAAACAATTATGAAATGCATTTCAATATCTAAAAGGAAAAAAAATACACTTTAAGTATTTGATGTGGTATTTATCAGCTTCTGCTGGGAACTGGCATCTAATCAAGGCCACATAATCATTCAGTTATTAAGAGGTTAACACACAGCTTAGAAAAGACTGAATTGGCCTTTGCCAAATTCTGACACTGTTGAAAGAAATCCCATCATCTAGAATGGGTTAAAGACAACAGAAATATGTCTGCAAGAGCTGCCTTCCATAAGAGATAAATAAGAAGTGTTTGTGGAAACAACCCCACAGCAGCAGCTCTCTCAAACTCTAATTTGTCTAAAACTTGAGCAAATGCTTCTACTGACAACAAGCATCTGGGTGGAAAGACTTTACTATCTTTTGCTCTCTGAAGGTTTCTGTATATGTGGAGGACAGACTGCTAGGCTAGAGAGATAGACAAATAGGGATGCAAACACAAAAGAAACCGATGGAGTCCTGGAAATATGTTTTTAACCCCTTTTAGAGTGAAAGCATTTTTCATTTATAACCAAGAAACGGTAATTCCTAACACTCCTCTGTACTTGAAGAAAAGTAAGGGTTTTGTATATTAGAAAGAGGAGTATATCACTACATGAACAGTTTTCCAATGAAAACAATACAAAGAGTCCAACTATGTGCTAAAAATGCATATCTTTGATAGAAACGGACTTTTCTTAAAGGAACAAGACTGCAATATGGGTGGAGTAATCCATCAGCTAAGAGTTCACTGTACTTAGTGGCCTTAGAGTATTTCAGGAAAAAAAACAAAACAAAACAAAACAAAACAAAACCACCAAAAACCAAAACAAAACAAATAAAAAAGGCAAAATGCAAAATTTTCATAGACTTGTTATCTAGCATCTTGGTCAGAAGATACAAATGAGAGTTGGTTTATAACAAAAAACTCCGCAAACCAACAAATGTGCCTTTCAGATAAAGTGTTCCTTAGACTAATTACCTCATGTCTTCTGTGCCTCAGTTATTAACTGTAGGGTGCAACCTTGTGTAACAAGGAACCTATTGCTTTAATTAAAAAAAAATTATGTGCCATCTATTGGAACAAGCTGCTCCTTCTTGAATCTTTAAAACATATGCTCATTATAATACCAATTGTCCAGTCCTCTTTTTGCAGTGAACTTACAGTTTAAATAGCCATTTTCAATCTTTGTATACTGATATTTAGTTCTATGCTGAGATGATAACATAATGCTTCTTCCTCATACTTGTCAAGGTGATCAGTCTTGACCCAAAATGATTTAATTGATAATCCCTTAAATTGCTCAAGTAGCCGGCTGATACATTTATTAATTTTACTGTGATGTTTCAATACAACACTGGAAATTATGGTCATAGCATATCATTCAAAAGGTTCCCCTTGACAAAGTGAAAAAACAAAACAAAACGATAAATGAATGCACTTCTGTATAAGAGCAAAAAGCTCTTTGACAGGGTGCCCATCTGACAGTCATTTACTCAGTTAATCAAAGGACATTGCAATTATTTTAAAACTTTAAGACAATTATCTAGCAATTACTTCAAGGAAATTATTACCAAGATATTCCATCGAAGTAATCAACACCAAACTATAAATGAATAACATGAGATGATTTACAAAATTTTATGTTCCTGTATGAAGAGTATTTTTGTACTGGTGTTTCCAAGTGGTCGGCTATATCTGAAAATCACTCCTCTGCTAGCTGAGATCTTCTCCTATTTTCCAGCCTGCAGTTTTTCATGGTCAGTTTATATGTGGTTTTTTTTTCTGTTGTAAGTCTCTCAGTTACACAGGATTTCTTCCTCCTTGGAGTTTGTACTATCATGAATTTACAGAGAGCAGTAGTACAGGCTCCAATTCTCAAGGTTAATTGAGCCACTGCACAACACAGTACTTTATAGAGATGCCGAAACTACTCTGGACAGCAAAAGCAGTTTAACTCCATGAATACAGCATCTGCCTAGATCAATTTACCTTGTTCCTCACAGTAACCCTACATACTGAAATATATGCTCACACTTGTGAAAACTTGTCCTTGTGCAAAGGCTCTGCAGCTTATGTACCAATTTCATGGTTCCCTCTATACTGATGACATATTGATTCTGTCCTTCATGAAAACACTTTTTCAGGGTTGGATGGTGAAAAACTGCAGAGGTTTCACAAGATTCTCATCCAGCAGTTTTCTTATCTCACTATATACCATGCAAAACTTCTGATCACAGTCATAGATTTACAGAACACTTTGGAAGGGACCTTAAATACCATCTACCTCCAAAATCCCTGCCATGGGCAGGGACACCTTCCATTACACCAGATTGCTTTAAATGCCATCCAGCCTGGCTTCGAACACTTCCAGGCAGGGGGCAGCTACAGCATTTTTGGGCAATTTGTGCCAGTTCCTCACCATCGTAACAGTAAAGAGTATTTTCCTAATACCTAATCTAAATCAGTTTTAATTCTTTCCCCTTGTTCTGTCACCACATACTCCCATAAACTGTTTCTCTCCATCTTCCTTGTAGGTTCCCGTCAGGTACTGGACAACCACAAATGGGTGACCCCAAAGCCTTATCTTCCTCAGACTGAGCAATTCCAATTCTCCTAGCTTTTCCTCGTAAGAGAGATGTTCCATACCTTTAATCATCTTAGTGGACTTGCTCCAACAGGTCCATGGCCCTTCTGGGCTGGAGACCTCAGACTTTGTAGGTGTGGTCTCATGAGAGCAGAGTGGAGGGGCCAAATCCTCTCCCTCAACCTGCTGGACACATTGTTTTGAATGCAGCCCAGGATACAGCTGCCTTTCCAGGCTGATATATGGTAATACCTCAGTGATCGTCTGGCATGCACCGCTTTCCTTCTCATTTTTAATCAACTACTTCTTGGTGCAGAATTTTGCTGTTAGCCTACAGGTTATGACTGTTCAACCTGCTCAAGAAAATATTCCTGTATTTCACACTTGAGTCTTCAAAGCTATTCACACTTTCTATATGCTACCCCACTATCCCTCAGTGTCAGCGCTTCTCTACTTTCTGCCATTGGTGTGTTTTGCCTGGGCATTTTATTTTCTGTCCCATAAATCAGGGTTTTAGGACCAGTGCAACACTTCTCTTTGTTATTATCTCATAGTTGTCTTTTCCCCTTAGTTTGTATCTTCCCAGATCTGAGTTCCTGGACTAATTGTCCTCCATTATTATTTTACTAATTATGTGTCACATTACGTACTTTATTGTATTTATCTCGTCAAATGAAATTATCAGACTAGTTTGGTTTGATCAAAGTATAAGCACATGTGAGTCCTATTCTCTCTTTCATTTATCACTATTCACTTTTGACAGAATTATTTTTAAACTCTAAGATATTACTGATATTGTATTAATGAGCCTCCAGTTGCCAATATTCCAATATTATTTTTTTTTACTATATATTACTCTTAATAGATCATTTTCCAGTCACATTCTGGCACTCAAAAGTGAAGGATTTTCTAAAAGCTCTTGCTGTGAGACCTGCAAGGTATTCTAAAAGTCTTCTCAAAGTTAGGACTGGGAGCTTTTCTTTTTCAAACTATGAATGCATCTATCCTTTGAATGTTCCTTCTCTCTTGGTAGCCATAACCTTCACTCCATGCTGCTAACTCCACATGATTTTGACTTTATCTCAGTGGTGATCTTTAACATCAACTCTGACAATGTGAAGATTGAACTTTTCTTCTGTTTGAAGTCACATTTAATATATTTGCTTTTCCTGAAAATTTTTATTAGAAATTTTACATTATTCTCTCTTCATTTGTATTAAAAAAGCCCCCACTCACCAACCAATGAACCAATCTTAATAAAAATTCCACACAAGAAGATAACACTTTTGTCAATCAAACCAAACATATAACATTTATTCACTGATGCCAACTACAGACGTGAGCAAATGCATGAGCTTCCTAATAATTAAAGAATTTATTAAACTCTAAGTCCAGAACTAGTAGACCTTAACCCGGCCTCATAACAGAAATTTACAGAGAATGAGTCTAAGCTGCCTTTTTAATATTGTACAAAAGAGAAAAAGGAAAGACCAGAAGACTGAAGAAATTTCATACCAATCAGCTAAAAAAAATCAACAGAGAAGTAAGTTGTCTGAAAACTGAAATAAGAATTATGAAAAAGACGTAAGTGCAATACAGAGAAGGAGTAATTCCAGTTTGTCATGGTTAGTGCTGAAAAGCTACCATAACAAGCATAGAGCACATGACACAAGGAAACAAATATTTACATTGGAACAAACGTGGAAATACTAAATGTGTTCTTTGCCCCAGACTTTCCATGTAAGACCGGCCTTCAGGGATGCTGCGTCCTAGAAGCTAGGTGATAAGGCTGGAGCAAGGAAGATATACCCTTGGTGGAAGAGGGTCAGGACTGGGAATAATTTAGATATGGGGCCATGGCACCTGATGGGATGCACACGTGCATTGAGTGAGCTGGCTGTTGTTGCTGCAAACCACTTGCAATAACCTTTCGGCCATCAGGTGACTGGGAAGTGCCCAAAGACTGGAGGAAAGCAAAGGTGCAAGGAGGAGGATTTGGGCAAGCAGAGGTTGGTCAGCCTCACCTCCACACTTGGCAATGGGATGGAGTAGCTAATCCTGCAAACAACTTGCATGCACACTAAAGATGAGACAACAACCAGAAGCAGCCAGCATGGTTTCAGCAAGGGAAAAGTCCAAGTTGCTTGACCAAGTTGGTAAACTTCTGTGATAAATCACTGGCCTGCTAGATGAAGGGAGAGCAGCACACATTGTCTACCCGGACTTTGACTTAAGCAGTTGACTCTGGTAAGATATTCATAGATGAGCTGTGAGGCTGACAGAAAACTAGTTTGAACTTGTTTGGAAAGTACTGATTTTAAGTGGTTTATGTGACAACACTTCAGAACTTTTCAAAGAAGTGCAATGAAGCTGATGCATTTGAAGCACTATGACAAAAGAAAGAACATTCATTAAAATAAATAAATAAATAAAATTTTTTCCTTGCATTTTGTGGCAAACCATATCACATAATGTATTTCCATTCAGAGAACGAGGAACACCCAGTGAGGAAGACCATCAGGTTTGTTCGTTGAAAACCATAGGTAACTGATTAACCATGTTGCAGTCAACTCAAACCTGTCTGCCTTAATGTTCTGTTCCAACTTTTCAGCCTGACAAAGCAGTAAATACTAAAAAAAGAATTTACAAAGAACTAAGTCTATCTGATGCAATATTACCCATACAAGTTGTTAAACAGGAAGTAAACAAATTGTAAAACGGGAAGTTTCAGTACTGATACTGCAAGTGATAAAACCCTGAGACAGTAAGTAAAATAACAAAATAATAAAGCAATAAAATGTAATTTATAGTTTTAAGAATTGAAAAATGTTTTCACGAGGGGAGAATAAATCTGAGAGCAAGAATCTTTCCCAATTGCAAGAAGTGACGAAAAGCCAGCATGTTGCAATAGTCAAGAAAAAAAAGATAGTATCTCACAATGCTTTAGGGGAGGAGCTGTGGAGAAGCTAACCCCAGCAAATATAAAAGCATCAAACAGCTGAACAACAAGCATTTAGCCCTGGAGGAGGGCACAGGGCTAAGCTCTGACAAATCTGCTCACAACAGTTTTACTTTCCCATTTCAGCAGGAAGCACTCTGCCTCTGGCAGCTGAGAAAAATATTCTCCCTCCTGAGGAAACCCACAGAGCAATTGGTCAACTCTTAAAACATTTTTGAGTGTGCCTGTGAGGAACATGCCAGTATATTTTTGCCTCATTTTTGCAATTTATGTAAAATGTTGTTTCACAGCATGAACTCACAAAGCTTTAGACCTTCTCCTCTTCTAGTCAGAAATGCATTCTTATATGTCTTACTGAAATGGATCCTAACAGTGGTCATCTAATTTCTTTTCACAGTAAACAATTTTTTGTCTTTTATCAATTTTATGAAATTGTCTGCATGGAGATAGTCTGCCTCACAGAGATGGTTTATATGCATCTATATTTAAAAAGAAGAGAAAAAAATGAGCCCAACCACATGCTATCTATGATTATACCAACACAATCTCAATAGAGGAACAGTATCAAGACCATAATTTAAAGTGCTGTTCCTTTTGTTGGACTAATTGCAATGAACAATAATGTAGGAAAATAAACACATTTAAACTCTCATGTCCTCACTGAACTGCTCTCTTATGCTTTGAATTTACTTTATATGGGTAAAAAAGGGGTTCCCCCCTTGAACACTGGGACACTGCTTAATAATAGTGCATATGAATCATACTTTTGTTGCTGCTCCATAGGAGAGGACAGCACTGATGCGAGCCAAGTGTTCTTGTGTTTTGTGTTGTAATTCTAAATGGCAGAACAAAAATACCAACAAATTATGTACAAAGAAACTGGAGAGATTCATGGCCACCAGCAAATACTCAAAGTCACTCCTTCTGGAAAAAGTAATAATACAACATACAGAATGTATCAGAGCACAGAGGAAAAGGTTATATAAGTTAGAAGATTCAAAACATAGTATTTAACTGGGTGAAAAGTTCAATAATAGCTTTTTACTTAATATTTATTCTGTATTAGTATTGCTTAAATAAGCAGATAAAGTTCCTTTGTGAATTTGTGTGAATGCTAAATCACTTCACTGATCATTAAGTTGTTTATTTGAGAGGAGTGCTTTGTAATTGACAGCAGCAAAAAAAATGTATGCAGGTTAAGCTTTGTGTCTTAAGTCTTGTGTCTTAAATTTGTGTCTTAAATAAGTACCTTATGAACAGCAGCACCATAGTCTTGCCCTATAATTTGTGTGCATTTTATATTTTAGAGCTGTTTTCATGTTTACTATTTATTTACTTAGCTTCTTTATTCATTATCACTGTAAACTGACACTGTAAGAAAAGCCAAACAGCTAACTGCAATAAAATTCATTGAAATGCTGAAATTATATTTACAACAGTGACCCACAGTGCTTTTGTAAAGATGTTTACACTTCATAAAGCAGCAGCAGAAATGGCAACCATTTTCAATACTGATTAGACACCAGCAACCGTATGTTACTCATTCCTTTCCCCTAGCTGGACAGGAAGGTAGATGGTTTCATGCTCGGTTCAATCCCTGTGCTCTTTGCTTCTCATTTTTAGGCTCAGAGACTCTTTTCTGCTTCTCTGAGCAAAGAGGTAGCAATCTGGGGGTGCAGCCAGCAGACAGCTGGCTATGCACTTAAAGTTAGCTGTTGGGGAGAGACTGGAGTAGCTCACACCCTCCTCAAAACAAGCCTGACACAAGCACTCAACTGCATGAGGTCCTCTAACTCAGTTTGTCTTCTGCTCCAGTTGTACTGTACCCTATAAAGAATATGTTGAGAAAAAATAAGGACTAACGTGGTCTTAAAAAGTCCTAACCCATTTAGTTTTATAATTAGAATCAGAAAAATGTATCTGGTACCCTATGAAGAGTTTTTATCACCTTCATTTAGATTTGCAACAAAGATACATATTGTCTTTAGAACTCATTACAGAAAAAGAGCCAGACATCCTGTCCTGCTGCAAGATTCACAATAACACAACAGTTTTAATATAATGATGCAAAGTGAAGCTGAAAAATCTTCTTTGTAAAACTATTCAAAAATTTATCTACAGTCTTTTCCAGGTTCAAGTACTCACACAGAGCTCAGTGCTCTGCTCTGAATGTGCTGATTTGGTGGGTCCAAAACAAGCTCCTCAGATGGACTTTGATTTTCTACAGTAAGATCTCTGTCATATTGTTTTCTGTCTAGAAGCACAGATAAGACCCTGAGCAGATCTGCCATGGCATATTAATTTACTCTAGTGATTTCACAGGTTGGATCTATATTCATTTGAGGTTTATTGGGAAAAGCTTTCAATAACATGGCTTCTCACTCCCTACATTTCTGGATTTTTCTTGAAGTTTGGGTATAACTTTCCAGCAAAAACTACATATGAATTTGATGACATGACCATTTATCAACTCTGAACTGAATTTAGGACTCTATCCAGGTCCAACAAAATGTGATGTTGGGCAAGGGAAACACACCTGATGACCTCTGATCCTTTATGTAAATAGTTCAGAATGGTCAGTGCCCCATGTCCCATGGTCAATGCCCCAAGCCTGTCAGTGTTTAAGAGGCATTTGGACAACATTCTTTAAAAAAATGCTTGAACTATTACTCGTCCTTGAAGTGATCAGGCCATGGGACTCTATGATTATTGTAGGCCCCTTCCAATCAGAACTATTCTAATTTTTTGTAGTCTAGCAATAACCTGAAGATGAGAAATAGAAAATTACTCCACAGAACCTAGATGCTGACTGGAGTAACGTGCAACTCTCTACCTGCTTGCCTGCAGACTTCCCCCTGTAGGAGTCACAGCACAGGGTAGTTGGGGCAGACTCACCATAAACTGGGGTCAGGATGCAATCAGCATGCAGCCATGGGTAGTATTTTAAGCAGGGTAAGAAAGGAAACTCGTGTTCCTCCACAAGGCTAGCCAGTTATGAAGGATAATCTGTGTTTTGTAGTCACATGCTGGAGGAAAGGGATGCAACCTGCTCTAGTGGAGGGTGTCTCTGCTCACAGCAGTGGGGTTGAAAATAAAAAGACCTTAAGCTCCTTCTAACTCAAATAGTTCTGTGATTCTGTAACTATTTATTTATCTTAAAAAAGAAATAACCAAGATGTAATTCCAGACAAAGAGTATTTTCTGGTTTCATAAAGCAAAACCTCTGCCTAAATATTAGCTCTTCCTACAGTTCTAAAATCTTCTTGAGGGGCTTTTCCTTTTCTTTTTCAGTTAAAAGATTAAGTAAAAACTCCTAATTTGAGGTAATCTGAGTCATATTCACAGAATCAGTGGCTGCATATGCAGATCAAAAAGCAGGCAAACTAAAAATGCTAACAGAAGGCTGGTGTTAGTAAATGATTCTTATTCTCAGGAGTACCTCTGTTGGTAGAGTGCATGCAGTCTCAAAACCCCCCAGAGATTTATATATATATAGAAAGATCTTTACAAAACCATGGGATTTGTCTTTATCTATTGCTTGGAAGAGCTAATCTAACTTTAATTCTGATGTGAGAGGAAAGAACATTTAATTGAAGCAATTCAGGTTTTGCCAGAAGTTTTTAAAACATAAACACATTTACTTAATACGTACTTATAAAAAAGCATTCTTTAACAAGGGCTAATAGGTAAGTTAACTAGTTTTACTATTATATTTAACCAATGATAACAAAGAAATGTTCTCCCAGACAACTAGTGATAAGATGAGAGGACACAGTCTCAAACTCCAGCAGGAAAGGTTCAGGTTGGACAGTAGGAGGAACTTTTCCACAGAAAGGGTCATCAGTCATTGGAATGAAGTGCCCATGCAGGTGGCTGACTCACCATCTCTGCAGGTATTAGAGAAAAGACTGAACATGGCACTTGGTGCCATGGTCTAGCTGACACAGTGGTGTTTGGTCAAAGTTTGGACTTGATGATCTCAGGCTTCTTTTCCAACCTAACTGTTTTTGTGATTCTGTGAATTCAGTGATCAGTATAATTGATTTTTTTCTTATGATATAGGAAACTTTATCTGCTGTTTCGTCTGTGCAAAAGCTTCAAAATTGCAGAGCAGCAGGTTTCCCAACCTAACAGACATAGAAAAAAATCTCCTTTAGATTTTGTTGTGCTAGTGGAAAGATTGAATTTTTAACCCATAATAATCAATGCCACTTAACAATTGCATGGGCTTTAACAAGCAATAAAAGTTTAAGGTGATGCCACTTGAAGACAGAGGTTTTCAAATGTATATAATAAAATCACTGGGACAATGCCAGCTAATGTAGATTATTAAAAAGCATTAAATAATGTCTTAGTAGAAATAGTTTATCTGTTCCTTACAAACTCACCTCATCTCTAAACAAATGGGGGAAGGAACTGGGTCACTAGTGCTCTGAATATTAACTTAGATAAAAACAGACAAACAAAGACAAATGCACTAAATATGCCAAAAAGATAAGGATCTTAGAACTGCATCGACCACAACACAATGGCACAGAATAGGTATTAAGTGCAACTTTCAGTACACAAACATTATTGTAAAAATAAATTCCAGAAACGGTTCAAGGATTTCTAGAATTCAGAAGGTGAATCCTCCTGCCACAGCCTTTGTTCAGGGGTATAGACTGAATCACTTTTTCAAACACAAACACAGAAACTTCCTTATATAGCTAAAACCTGTGCTCTGTGGTTCTGCCAACATGTGAAAATGAACTGCAGGGAAAATAGTTATTCCTAAAATTATTTTTATTCCAATAAGTTATTTAAAATACACTAGTGTTTATTCTAGAATAAAAGCACATGCATACGAAATTGGTCTGAAAAATTACTATGTAGTGCCTGCTACATTATTTTGATATTTAGGCTCTAGAACTTCTAATGAACACTACAGAACATAATAGCTTCTCATATATATAACGAGAATACAGAATCTTCCTTTCTTTAAGTAAGTGGGCTTGCAGATACTAGTCTCACTCTGGTCTGGGTTGCCAGTGGCTTGTCAGCAGTGCAGACATAGATATATCCTGTCACATGTCAATAGACAAGGCGTTGAATAGATCATCCCACAGTAAAAAAGCCCAAAATTTTTCCAGTTACATCAGCCCCAGAGCCAGTGGATGTGCCTACACATATCAATATTATTCCTAATATGCAACAATTTCTGAACCACTTTCTGTTTTATTGTGTCAAACTGAAACAAGAAAAAGAAACTGAAAACATTTCAAATTATTTTTCAAACAACCCTCTTGCACAAAAATTGCTTCTAGACAACAAAATATTTAACAGGCGATTAAGACACTTAGGTATTCTCAGGTTCAAGAATGATGTCTTCTACTGTACATTCTACAACAGTGAGGAAAGTTAGTCATATGTAATGATCATACTGTACTTTTAATTATAGTTAAACTGGTATCCAGATCACTCTACATACCACTAGTTGAGCTCCAAAAAACACCACAAGAGTAGAAAATTTTCTGTGACTTCATAGAATGTATACTGTATGCTGCTGTCCACTGGAGAATTCCTTTCAAATCATACCTCATATACAGCATTCAGCATGAGAAGGATAAACACCTATGACTTAATAATTTTTTCTAGGATTGTTTTAAATACTGTATATGCTCCCTCTACTCAGTAACACAAAGACTACTTTTTACTTGATATGATAGAACCAAAGAACTTCAGGTCTATGTTCTTTAAAAAGAGTTTTTAATAAGCTGATAGCTGTCTAGCCCAGTTTACATTCCTTCTCTCAGATGACTGCAGCTCCTCTGCAGGTCAGTTGCTGTAAAACTTAGATCTGTTAAAGTTCAGCAGGCCCAAAATGATGAATACTTCTCATGTATGTGTGGTAATTCCGCAGGCAAAAAGAAGTTGACAGAACACAGAGTTCTGAAAACCAGCTTTGCAAAGTGTATACTTAGATTAAATATACAATGAAAACAGGCTGAGCAGAATAGCTTTGGATATGGGACCACATGTAAGAAAGCAAACACCCTGCTTAACTGGTAGTTCTAAAGCAGTTAACCACATTTACTTTCAAGACAGGAAGAAAAGCACTTTTTCTGCAACCTCTCCTTTTCTAGGAACATGGTATTATCCTTATTATTTGGCTATTGCAACGCCAGCCAAACACAGAGAATATTTGTCTTAAATATTCACACATTTCAAACCTCTCTCCTTAGAGAGTTTGTTCCTGTGCTTAGTTTCAACATTTTTCTTGTTCCTACAGAAACAGGGATGTTTTTGCTGTGACCAAGTGTTTCAAATGATTCCTATGCTTGACTATACTAATAATAGCAACTGCTCTCTTCAGACCTCTCACACATGTTAAATTAATCAACACCAGAAGGTCAAACGTACATAAAGCAGCTTATTCATTTATTAACTGGAATGACCTCATCACCATGTTTTGGTTTTCTGTTTCTTCTTTATATGTTCATGCAGTCAAATATTATCACTGAAGTATCTTCTGAGCTCCAAACTTCCATTGATTACATGTTACTTGCTTTTTGACACCACAGCAAAACTGACTTTTGGCATTTCAAAGAAAACAATCTCCTTTGCTCCTCAGTTAATCTCATCTGTAGAGGCACATTCCAACACTCTTGCTCCTCCACCACCCCATTATGCCACTCACCTCCAGGCCATGTTTGCAAATAGCCCAAATGCATATCCACGGGCCCTTTGGCAGAGTGAGGAGAGAATTTCTGCCATGCATGGCCATTGCACATGTTGTGTGAGGTCAGTTTTAATTTGTATTGTATTTCCTACACATATGTGACTTCATCTGCCTTACGCTTTATGTCATCTGAACACGGGCTAGCTCTGACCAAAAGCTGAATTTTGGCTAACATTCTGTGATACTTGAGAAAATAAGTCTTGTTGAGAAATAAAGCCCCACATTAGTTTGAACACAAAGCTACTCTTAGCTAAAGAGTTAACTCAGAGTTAACTCTTAACTGAGTCCAGTTTGAAACACGGCAAGTGCATACTTATCTCTGCCAGGAAAGGACTTCACAGGCATATCTTTGCTTTCCAAGGCCTGCCGAATAAAATCTCCCTGGGTAAGATACGTTCATATACTTTGTTTTTCACATTGTGTGTCCTCCTGGATGGGAATTTTTAGGAGGCCAGTGAACTTGTTCAAAAGGACCAGGTGGGAATTTGCAGATGACAAGGCTGAGCCTATTGTTGGTGGGATGGCCACTGTTTTCCCTGTCTCCCTGGTGCCTTACTTCAATCAGTCTCTGTTCCAGTCCAAAATGGTGCATGCTGACCATGTGGCCCTGCTAAGTGCAGGTGCATGCCTGGAGGAGAATACCAGAAAACAGAGGCAGATAAAAGACTGGTGACATGTGCTAAATTGAGGTGTTCCACTGCCCTGGATTTAAAAGCAGCTGAGACCACACTGGATCCTCAGGTAGTGTCTATACACATTTCTCTATCCTTTTTCTCTCTTTCTCTCTCTCTTTCTTTTCCTATCTTCTTCTTCTCAAAATATACTGTAAGCCAGACTGTAAAAATTCCAATCAATTCCTTGTTAAGTGCCTTGTTGTATTCGAATACGTGTTTGGATAAAGTTTGTGAAGTGCCTTTCTTTCTCTGAGTTGTTCCAAAATTTGCCAAGTTACCTTATTCTACTTCAATATTCTAAAGTTTGTAAATACAAGTTTGTTTTGAATTTCCTGAGAATTTTGTTGTTTCCCCAGGACACAACCCACAGTAAATCGAACAACCTTTCTCTATACCTGCCAAGTGGACACGGCATTAGAGAGTTCAGCAAGAGGTATTGGGAAAAAAAAAAAAAAAAAAAAAATCTTCTAAAATTTCCCAGCAATTGTAGGCTTCCACGATGCCTCCTTTAGGTCACTGGCAATGGACAAAACTGGCCATTTGGTGAGTAAATTTGTGCAAAGCACCTACTCGGTAAAGAAATTAAAAAGTTAAGGGATGCTATCTGCTTCTTCAGTTCATCACTAAAATCGTTGGCAAATTAGAAGTCTTACCTAGTTTTTCCAGCTGGTGCAAAAAACATATTATCTTGCCCTACAAATTGAGCTGTGGGCAAAGTGCATATCCCTCTGAACAAGTGTATCTCTGCCTTTGACTGGACGTAAATGTACAACAGTCACATTCTGAAAATACAGAATCAGGCAAATGGATCAGGAGACCTTGTGAACAGCGTATGCCAGGCTGAACCTCTCCTACAAAGACCCAGATCCCCCACTGCAGGTTTTCCTTCACTTCTTTGATTTGCACACAGACAGAAACAAAACTCAGAATCTTATTTGGAAGCAATGTTAATGTAATCAAAGAACATAAGTTCTACTTTTCACTCCACAGGTCTAGTTATTTAAACTATTTGTCATTGTGAAGTATAAATTTATGTAATTGAAAAATATGTTATTTTTCTATGTTTTACCGCATTTTTGAGTCTTGAGTAGAAAGCACTAAGGTTACAAAAATTAGTATCTCTGCAGAACAAATGATCCCAAAATTCTGTTCATAGTTTTTTTCCCATTCACAGTCTTAACCCTGTTACTTTGTTTGCTAGTATCCATAGCAAATTAGAGCTATTGATATGACTGTTTAAGACAGAGCATCAATTCAAAATGTTTTAGAGACTAAAATCTGAAGTTCGCTTTCACTGCCTCCTTAGGTATGTTACTTGTAAATAAAATCCACATGGACTAAGGATAAAAATCCCACATGAATGAAATTGAGAAAATGTCATTCTTCTGAGCGTTTGGTTTGGAGTGTGGGTAAAGACTGCCCCTCAGTGGGCACATTGGTTTTGTGTCAAAGTGAAAGTCACTTAAGTAACTGTTAATCCACCACTGTCATATGCATTCTAGGGAGTTTGTCACTGTCTAAGCAAATACACCTAAAGGAAGATTGCCATCAAGCATTTCCCAAGAAATTCAGCAGCTTCTGTGATTGACTATACTTTAGTGCATTATTCCATGCATCATAACAGGATCACAGAATCACTCAGTGATGCCTTAAGCTTTAGCTTTCATATTTTCCGTATAGATTCTGTGCTGGATTAATAATAACTCTGAACTTCATATAAAGAGTTAGCAAGTTCTCTTCTTTTCCAGCCTGAGAACCAAGGACACTGTCGCAGCTTCAGGCCCAAAAATTGTAAACAACGGTGAATTGAGGACAGCAATCAGAGAGGATGGGACCTCAAACCCTGAAACTGTAATTGGACAATTAACTCCAATATGTAAATCGACCAAAACGTACAAAAGTGTGAAAACTTGTGACTCAGAGTCCATCTGAGGTGTAGCCATGGCTAGGCTCTTGTACTGTCCAGTGTGTACCTCTGAAGGCCTTTTAATAAATACTTACGTTATTCTTTTAACACCATCTAGCCTCTGTTCTAGGTAGCCCCTCAAGGTATCAACAGGATCACTGAATCAAGTGGAAAAAGAACTCTGATATCATCAAGTCCAACCTCTTACTGAAAACATCTATGCCAACCAGACCATTGCACTAAGTCCAGTCTTTCCTTAAGTGATTCAACCACTTTCCTGGTCAACCCATTTCAGTGTTTAATCACCCTTTTCTCTGCAGAAATTCCTCCTAATGTCCGACCTGAACCTCCCCTGGTATAGCTTGAGACTATTTCCTCTCATCCTGTTTCTAGTTGCCCAGAAGAAGAGACTGACCCTCACCTGACTAAAACCTGGACTTACAGAAAGTGATAAAGTGACCATTTACTCTTTTTCTCTGGAGTAAATAATTCCAACTCCCTCAGCCACTTCTCACAGGAATTGTGCTCCAGACCCTTCCCCAGCTCTGCTGCCCTTCTGCACAAACTCAA
>JANRMJ010000028.1:281834-292776 GCA_025584955.1 Alethe diademata
ACATAACCCATAACACAGCTTCAGAAAGACTTCAAGTCTTTGATTCATCTTGCAACAAATTCTGTTTGGGCAAGGATAATTTTATGTTGTGAGTACTTGAAATAAACTGCTTTCAGGCTAACTAAAGAACAAAAAGATCCACGCACATGGCTTATTAACTGCGTATAAATTGGAAGTCAAGAAATCTATCACTGTTTTTCAGAGTACTTAGAAGCAAAGACTGGTGGGTTGACAAAGTTAGTTGATTTTAATTACCCGTAACAATAAATTAATCTAGATCTATTGAACATAACAGAGGGAACAGCAGAGCAAAAAAAAGTGCAAAAAACCAGGACTAACTGTTTTCTCTATGAAAACAGCTATTCTTTTCACCACCCACTTGAACAGTGTCTATTTCTGAAAAAAATGTCACACAGTAACGATTTTGCTGCATAGCTTCACATTACTCTAAACTTTTACTACCAGGAACACAGTCCTTCAAGATATCCATGGCTCTTACTGGGAATTCATGTGTAACAGACTGACAGAAACAATGCTTGATTCTGACATATGTGTAATTCACTAATTCTAGTTCAGCAAAAACTTACAGTAGGAAGCAAAGATAAAAAAATATATACATAGGGCCCCTAGGATTTAAAATTTTCAACACTTCCAAGGTTTTTTCTTTTTCTAGTTTTATGTGGAACTGTCCTGGTAAAAAAAAATAAAAACAAACAAACAAAAAAAGAAACCTTCAAGCTGGAGAGAGGAGTTGTCTAACTTTTGTGAACACTCAGACAGTTACACTGTCTGCAGATGCAGGCGTCATCCATACTAAACTGAGGAATTGGTTGACCTTTTAGCTTCAGCTGTTACCTAGTCATAGACTTTGCCAATGCCTTCCCACGGTACATGCTTCTAGTAAATAATACTGAAAACATGATCCTTGAGGGCAAGATTACGAAGTTTAGAATTACTTGAATTCTATTACTTCTACTAGAGAGCATTCTAAAACTATAGGATTACTCCTGTGGAACAAGAGAAGTTTCACAATCAATCACATCAATTATTCAGCTGGTGTGTATCCTTCCTTGTTACGTTATTTGTACTAAGATTTACTTTGCACAGCCTGCCAGAAGTAGTTTTTACTCTGTTTATATAAATTAAACTTTTAAAATTGTCATTTTTTAAAAATTGATATGATGTAATATAATAAAAATACCACACATCAACACTAAGAGAATACAGAACAGATTTATTCAAATAGCTGAAAATGTACTATAGGTCCCAGTATTTTACTTTATTAAAAATGAACTCCCTTTGTACACTAAACTCCTATGTAAATGTATATGGGAACACAATTTGTTCTTTATTAAATATTCCATAAAGGTCAGCAGAAGCCTTTGCAAGATCAGGGATTACAAGAGGACCCTTCCTTACTTCCCTCACCTCATTAAACCACCGGTGACTCTAATTTGTAACTTGCTTTTTTAAATTAAGCTGAAACTCTAGTCCTTGTTCACTGCTAAATTTTGGTAAACCATGCATTTGGTGATCAAGTACTCCCCTCTGTTTCAGCAAAATATTATTGAGTTCATTTCTCTCCATCCAGGATACTGAAATACTCTGGTTAAATTAGTTTAATGAGCCAAAGCCATTGAAATGTTTTTATAAAAATGTTTTTTATAAAAACTACAAGCAATAGAGCATCACATATCTTTAGAGTACGTACAATGGATTAACCATTTTGTTGTCATGTTCTGACTTTAGCCATTTCAAATAATCATTTGTAGTATCAGTGGTAGTTTAAAACAATGCTATGTACTGACTCCTAGATGACGTTTCTATGTGATTTATAACAAAAATTTCTGGCATCAAAACCAAACCATACCTTTCAAATAATAATTTGGACATTTTAATGGTATTAACGGATTTTAAAAGTAAAAAAAAAAAATCTCATTCTTCCACCATATAGTTAAAAAAAGTAAAGAAATCCAACTCAGTCATGATCCCTAACTAAAAATTTCTTTTAGTATGCATTTTATGGCACTTTTGAAGCACATTTGTATTTTCCACTAAAATATGGAATATTAACGTAGAATTGAACAAATCATATACTGATTCCACACAGTAATTTTCACAATACTGACACAATTTATATAAGGAATACTATTTCAATCAGTTGCCCAGTGGGATCCAAGTTAGGTTTATGAAACTGGTGAATCACCAGGATTAGAGCTTGCTGTTCCCAGTCAGTTTCTGGGACAAATTTCAGATGAAGACTTTAAGGATTATAAAGAATGAATGGTCTTTTCTGCAGACTTTTACACTAGCTTCTGTGTTTAATAAATTACACCCTTAAGAATGGAGAGATCTCTTGGCTGTTTTCTTTGAAGTATAAGGGAATCTATAGCCGAACGAAACATGGAGAAATCAAGAAGGACTGATTCAGATCAAAAATCTGAAAGGAAATAAGCATAAAATGCCAGATAGGAAATTAGAAGTGGCAAAAGAGAGTTCACAAATAAACTAGCAGATAGAACATGGGATTAAG
This sequence comes from Alethe diademata, assembly GCA_025584955.1. Lineage (NCBI taxonomy): Eukaryota > Metazoa > Chordata > Aves > Passeriformes > Muscicapidae > Alethe > Alethe diademata. Next base: position 284,368 of record JANRMJ010000028.1, read on the forward strand.
TATTCTCTACCTCAGAGTTGTCACTGCTGTCTACAGGAGAAGCAACAAGCTGATAAGCACCATTCCCACCCAACAGCTACAGCCTGATTTGCCACTTGCCCATCCTCACACAACTCACTGTATATTTCTAAAGCCCACAGACACAGCGCAGCAAGAGCAACTCCACTTTTTACTGCCTGTCCTCATCTACTCCCTGTGACTACAAATACCCAGCCAAGTCGAACATTAAAAAACTGGCATGCCTAGTACATTGCATTAAGTACAGCATTACAGCTATCAGTGGTTGCTTGAGAGAAGTCTACTCATAGCAGAGATGTCAGTACCAAGCAGCATCCTTGGCTAAATACAATGGGAGACAGATACATGTGCACTTTCACATATAAGTGGCAATTCTCTGTAGTAGATAGGAACAGCATAGAGCAAGAAATTTCACAAGGTCATTGCCATTGCTGCACCTGCTGTAGAAACTTATTGAAACCCTGCATATTTTCAGCATTTTTATTTTAGGCATTGTCAGAACCTCTTGACATTTAAAACAGTATTGGAGAACAACCTGGAACAGCAGCAGGGATTATAAAAACTTTGATTTACTAAAATTCTCCTTTCTATGTTGTCAAATTAAAGAGGAAATATTTTATTTTGGACTAGTTTTTCCCTTGCCTCAAAGCTCCCACAGTTCACACATATGAAAAAATAGGTCACAAGACCCAGCATATGGATAGCAGACATTACTCAAGCCTGGACTGCTGGTTGTTCTTCCTTCTTTGGTTAGAGCTTTTTGTTTGTATGTGGAATAAGTCTCTCACTCTAATACAGATTGGAAATCAGAGTTTTCCAAAGGTGTTATTTCAAAACAATATTCACCTATATCCCCTTTTTGCCTTCAGTCTGCTTGAAGGTGAATAAAAAATGAGAATTATACTGGCTTTGTGTGCATCCCTGGACCATGCTAATAGTTGCAGAGTCTGTCTCACCAGTTTCCATGAGCATTCTTCAATGTCACTGAATGTCTTTTCTTTCAATTTTTCTACATGTTTTCCTGTCTTTCTCTTTACTACAAAGGCATATCAGATACCTAACATTCGCCTTCATATTACTAGCATTGGAAAGTGCTAACCAAAGCAGCACAAATCCAGAGTATTAGGTGCTAAAAATCCCTTGATCAGCTTTCACTATCCTGAAGTTTTTTGCCTCAGTTGCCTACTTCCCTAGTCACTACTGCTGCCTTGACAGAACAGTACCGTAGCACATCAGTAATAAAAAGATTCATCTGCATTTGAAATTAATGACACTGATATCAGTCAAATATTCCCCTGACCACTTTCTTTCTAACGGTTGGAATATTTTTTTTTTTTTAAATCTTGTTATCTATTACCATATATATTACTGGGAATGGTGAATTAAATGTAACCTGAACATCTTCATAGGATAATTCTTGCTCATTCAATTACTCTCTCTTGGAAAAGGCATGCACCCTTCAAAATAAATATCCTAAGGAAGAAAATATGCTAAACTTGCCTGCCACTATCTTTATATTTACTAGTCAGGAAGGTACATCTATCATCACAGCCAGGAATCAATACATAAAGCAGTAAAAGTGAGGCCAAGACAGAGGTATAAGGAGAAACTCAAATTATCTCACCCTGTTATTAGAGGTCATTCAGAGTTAAAATGTGTAAGAAGTCCAGTGTAAGAAGTCCCTTGCGACATTTCTGGCAATTTCTTTTCATTTTCTCAGAAGAATTTGAGTGGATCTAAACTGTATTCTCAATTTTTAGCTTCTAAACCATATAATCATCACTGAAGAACCAAAGGTTATCTCTTACGCCAGGTAATGCTAGAGATTTTCTGAGGTAACCACTTGCTCTAATTCTAAGCAGAGAATAAAGGGCAAAACTCCCAAGCAGTATAGAACCCAGTACTTTTAGCAGCAAGCAGAGAAAACACAAATTAACAAAAATTTGCAGTGACCTTATAATTGTTATATCAAACAGAGAACCACGAAATAATTTTAAGTAGCTGTAGGATCTGGATTACTTTTACCCACATTACCTCCAGTGCAACAACTTGGAGCTATTAAGATTACTTTAAATATAGGTCTAACTACATACTGTGAAAAGCAAGACTTTATTTTTGAACATTCCTACTTACAACAAAGTTTAAGTAAAAGGTAAATATATAGTTTTCAGCTCCACACTGGAAATAATTTTCCATTCATGGAGTTCTAATGAACGCAGTTAATATCTTTCTCTTGCAGAAATTAATTTACTGGGTATTCCAGAACCAGGGCTAGCTTTTTACCTAGGCATTTTGCACCAAATAACTGTAACTTCAGACACTGTAAGCACTTATACCCTCTCTCAAAATAGTTTTTGCTCCAAGAAGCAAGGGGATTAAAAAAAACCCCAACAAACCAAAAACCAACAGCCAAACTAAATCAAAACCAAGCGACCCCCTCACTGAGATGCCTAGCATTCCCAGCTCATACTTGTAGAAGTAACTGCATGATTGAGGATGCCACAGAATCAGGCTCTTAACATATATGGAGCCAGAAATCCAGCTGATGAAGGTTAGCAGGCTTCACTGCAAATCAGTCATTTATTATACTTCAGTAGAGATCTCAACTTTCACAATAATTTCCATTTGTATCTCAACTTTGAAGGATTCTTGCTTGTCCTCAACACTCTCACTTAACAAACGTTGAGAATGTATGTTGGCAGCTGAGGACAAGACTATCACTGTTTCCGATACCTAGTATCTGCTGTGAATGAAGTTCCATGGCCTGAATGAGTAGCATATACCAGAAAAAGAAGTCATGGGTTTCTGCAGTACAGTGGTTATTTTTTTCATGCTTAAAACTAAAAGTAGAAGCAGTGCTTTATATATAATTTTATAGCAAGAAAAAAACCCCAAAACTTTAGGGTAAAGAACAGCAAAATAAAGACTCATGGTGAGGATTAGATGGCATTGTTTCAGGTACACTGACAAAATTGTTGCTATCCACAACAAATCCTTACAATTCAATACACATATATATATAACAGAATTTTTAATTGCCTAATTATATGGCAATAATAATTGAATAATTGAATAATTGAATCGGTGAGATTTTCTTAAGATCAAAAAAGCATATTATTAAATACAAGAATTTAAGGCATATAAAAAACAATGTTCTTTTCTACAGTAAAATGTATTAATTTTTCATTAGATTGCAACAAATGATGTTAACTTAATTAAAGAATCTTTGTGTTGCAAAGTTGCCAAAGACTTCTTTCTGTAGAAGTAAAAATACATTTGTGTAATTTGTAAAGATGATTAGCATGGGGTCCTCACTCTAATCTATACTGTGGATTAATCTCTTCAATCTGGGCAATCTTTTTTTAGATAAAATATATAACAAAGTATTTATTTCTGAGAGAAGAGAACTCCTTAAGCAAAATTTGTTTGGATACAAAGCCTTCTTACACTACTTTTATCATGTATTCTGCTTTGCCTGGCTTTCTAAACCTTTTAACCCATGTCACAATTTAATAATCACTATTTAATAATTATAATCATTCCCTTATTAACTGGGTATTTCTTTTCATTCTTCTAAGGCACCCTGCAGTCCAAGACAAGGAAACCTCTTTGTTGATTAGTTATTTAAGACTAGCAACAATAACTATGTTGGAAAGGTGCTTTGAGAGGATTATACAAAGCTAGTTCTCAACAGCACCAGGCCAAAGGCAGCAAATTACAAACCCAAGTACTTCATTGCGTGTAACCAAATTGGCTGGTTGAAATGCTAATTGCTTTTCAGCAAAGCTAAAGGCAGACAGGGGACCCTGAGCTTCAGAGAATGACAAGCATTTTTACCCCACTTCTGCACCATTGTCTTGCTGAGAATTATTCAAAATCTATTCATAAAGGTAGCTCTTTTCCTAACCTTTAAAAATGTGGGAAATTTCTAAAGCTCTTACCAACCTCAGATCTGTTGGCCTGCCAAACCTGTAACAGATGGCTGAATTAAGGCCATGTTAAATCCTTAATGAAGCAAAGCTTGAAACAATTCAGAGCAGTAACATATTGGACCAGTCCAGAATAAGTGATGAGAAGTTTCTTTTGCCATAGGAAAATTAAAGTCATAACTGGTATTCTAATTAATGAGTTTATACAAGATTAGATAAACAAAAAGATCAAGGTATAAAAAAATATATATTGCTGCTACATTATAGAGAAAATTCTGTCCACAAACACAAAAGCTGTGATAAACATGCAAAGAATCTTCTCTGTTGTTTAACTTTGCCAGATAAATTTAGTCTATCAAATATGCCTGTTTCAGTAAGAACCAGCATACTTATATTAACTGCAGTCTTGGTTTGGATTTACAAAGTATTTCAGTACAAGAAACTACAACCACTTTAGTTTCTAGGAAATATTCATAAGCCAATCTATGAAACATTTTTTTCATATTTGAGGCATATTTCAGAATTTACAGTTTGAAAATTCTTTCTGCAAACTGCCTCAAGTTCTTATACACAGAGTAATCTTGGAAGTGTTTATTTAAACAAAGTATTTCCCAGTGAGATTATTCACTGAAAAGGTGACTTAAGCAAGTGAGAGTTTGCAGAAATTTTTGAAATAACTAGTGATTTAATAGTTTTTTTCCTGAATAAAATACGTTACAGTGGACCCACCTGGAGTAAGACAAATGGCAGATAATATTGCTTTCCCCATCAAGCTTTTTGCTTTTCTTAAGAAATAGTAGTATAGCTCCTATTAAACAGACATAATTCTTGAATTTGTGGGACTATGACAATGCCTACCACTGACAGCAGTGGCTTTGAAAAATTCAATTTGATGATGGAGATACTATACAGCACCTGACTCATAACACATATTGAGAGAAGCATTTAGACACTATGTATGCTTATTTCTGGAGAGGAAAAGAACTGTTATATTCACATGAATATCAGATTGCATTATATCATATATATAATATACAAAATTTGCTATACTATAATTGCCAGTCTCGTAGGGCTGAAATGCAAGCACAGTTTCTACAAATGAGTACAGATAATCATGAGGATTACACATGTAAAAATAATTGTATACGTGATCATATTTTTAGAAGGTGTAGGCCTAATAGTCCATGAGCAAATAATTTCAGCATATTCTTTTTATTTACTCTTGACTACCAGGTTTTTTTCTTAGTGAACAAGTAAATTGACCCAATACCAGGAACGTCCTGGAAGAGGTTGGGATAATTCACAAATAAAATTTAGCTAAACAGCATCAGGTACCCTATCTTAAATAATAACAAGAGTCATACATAAAGTTTACTGTTTTAATGCTTTCAAAAACACCTTGGACTAAAACACTTCAGATGTAGCTGAGACAAATTTTTAATTTCTTTCTTCAAAGTGTGATGCAAGAATATATTTTTTCCAATTTTTCAATAAAACGTTCTAAAATTAAAGTTCTCTTAATCTTACAGACATAAAAAGCCACTTTAAAACCCATGCTTACTAAAAATCCCCATTGTTACCATGTCACAATTCTGAACAACATGGTAACGGTGTAACAATATCAAAGGTGATTTGTAGGTCATCAATATTTTTCTCATAAATTGCTATAAATCATTGCTGCCCAATGATTGCCCTGACATCCTAACACATCTCTGTAGGGCTATTCTTTAGTGTTACACAGCTAAAGGAATATGCTTTCATAGCTTTTCCAATATCTAAATTTCAGTCATCATATTTACATGCTAATTAAAATATTCATGTAAGCTGCCCAATGATTCCCATGAGATCCTCACACACCTCTGTAGTGGTATTCTTTAGTGTTACACAGCTAAAGGAATATGCTTCCATAGCTTTTCCAATACTTTAATTTCAGTCATCATATTTACATGCTGATTAAAATATACATGTAAGCATCTGTAGATTTAAGTACTCTATTTTTTTAATGGAATTCCAAAGGAAATAAAAAACTCCTTGAAGATAATAAGCTTAACAAAATCCTATGAGTAGCGGACATTTCAATACAGGCTATGATTTAGACTCAATTCTGAAAATCTCTTTCAAATAAAATCACAATTTCTCAGGGAAGAATTGCACAGTAGATTTGAATGCATGAGGATCGATCTCATTCACTAGCACCAATAATTTGAAACTCATCCAGCACTGTTTTTCAACCTTAAAAATGCTGACAGCACAAATAAACTGTCCAGCACTAGTCTTCACAAAAACAGATACCATTTTTTCCCATTGATTTTCATGTGTCCAGGACACAGATCACATTTACAATAAGCATAATCTAATAAGCATATGCTCCCATTATCAGTGTAAAATAATTTACTCAGATGTAAATTTAGTTAACATCATTGATTTCTTCATCTAAAGATGAAGAAATAAATAGAATAATCATCTAATAAAATACAAAAGTGCATTAGAAAGCTGATAAAGAACAAAACTGTGCTCTAAAAATCAACAAAAACATAAATACCAGTAACAACTACAAACTATAAATTGTATATCCTTGAAACATGGTAGCTCTTATACTATCAAATATTTTCCCCTTTCAATTCTAAGCCTATTATGCCACAAATTATTTTATTTCCTCAGGAATCTGGTTCTTTTCAGTCTTTCCACATGGAAACCCTGAAATCTGTTTAGTAGGAGAAGCTTGTTCAAGGCTTAAGGGACAGATAAACTAAATATATCACATTCTACCTTCAGTTATTAAACTGCCCTCATGGCAGAGTTCCAAAATACTTAGTACTTAACTATTCTAGAAAAATGTATATAAAGAACTATCAAGAAAGAAAAAAACTAAAACACTTTTGGCTACTATATAAAAAATAAGATTTTTTTAAATCACATGTTATTTCACATCTGCGCTGTAAAGCAATTATAGACTCATGAAAAACAATGACTGATTTTTGGCAAGCAGTTGCACATACATTTGATCTTAACTTTATCTGCATTAGCAAGAGTGAATTATGCAACGTCTTACATAGAATCAACATATCAAAAGCAAGAAGCAAAAGCAGTATTTCTAATTGTAATCACTTACATTCCATATTGTAATTATTAATGTTTAAAACTCATTCCTTATTAGACAATGATTTGAAAAATTCGTTCGTATTTCAACTCACTCTCCTTTAAAATACAAAGTGCATAGGCAGCTCCTCCCCTTCTATTCTCACCTAATTTAAACTGCCAATGTTTCGTTCTTTTTTGAGAGTCAAAAATTGCCGGCTTCAGGCTGAGCTGTATCCTGATAGCATCCCCTGAGAAGAGGATTTTCCATTGGAAGGACTATTGTTTCCACCTGCCCAGCTTTGCAGAGCAGCAAGAAAAGCTGCTGGAACAATAGAAACCTTAGCAGACTGTCACCGTCCAGCAGCCCCTCATGGATGAGCGACAGGCAGCCTGCCGCTGCTAAACCCCATCCCTGCCGCAACAGGTGCCGCCTGCAAAGCGCAGGGCCGGACAGGGAACATCCCTGCAGCCGACACAGCTTGCTTCCAAAGCAACTACTGCCTCAGAGAGAGGGACAACAGGCGTACCTGGACCCTGGGACAGGAACATCCGCGTCTTCTGGACTCCGACAGCCGCCCGCACGCCCTCTGTCACTCACGCATTATGCATTCCCGTCTCCTACTCCTCCTCCTGCTCTGCGCAGCGTCCAGCACTCTCCTCCCTCTCCTGACTGCTGCTGCCTTCCCACTGCTGTGGAGATAAAAGGGGGTGGGATGGAAGAGGACAATTTTTTTTCAAAGCCCAGCCATTGCCACTGCACTGTTGTAGTTGAGACAGAGCCAGCCCCTCCCACCAGCACCTTGGCAGGTCTTCCACTCAGCTTAGACTGCATTGTTATATTACTCTGCACAGCAAAACTGACAGGTTTTATTATTGGATTATGACAGATTTTGGATTCAAGTCTTCAGTGGCACTTGAACATGCAGCTCATCTTAATTCACCACTATACAGTGCTCTGGATGGAGAAACAATTCTGTTAGTCAAACAATTTCCAATCCTAGAAGAAGCATTCCAGATTCAGGCATTTCTCTAGCTAATATCAAATTCATATTTAATGGTCACCACCACCCCAAGCAAAACCTCAGCCACAAGAAAGACACAAAGGCAACACTCAGATTTTGTCAGCATTGGCCCTCAAAGTCCTAAATTCTCCCCCTTAGGAGCAAATAAGTACCAAAATTTCTTCTTACCCAACAAAGGATAGAAGGGATAAATAGAGCACAGAAATATTCAGGCAGAATCTAAAACACTCTGTGCATTCTGATGTCATTAACCTGGTAACTACATCAATCTCTACTGAGTTACAATGATTTGGAATAATGTAAACAAACATGAAAGGTAAAGAAGATGCTAGAGAATGATGAAAGGTTAGAAAAATTAC
>JANRMJ010000028.1:292786-304875 GCA_025584955.1 Alethe diademata
AATTACTTAGTAAAAGGTATTTTACTAAGAAGAATTTTACTTGTAAAAATGACGTTTTAAAGTAGAAGCACTCAACAAGTGCTTAACAAGCCATCCAGCCTAGTGTGGACAGGACAGGATGAACTGTTTCTAAGAGGTAGTTGTTCCCCTCCTCTGACAAAAGAAGGAGTACAAATAATTACCTCAGACTACTACCCAGCTTTATTGGGTAAGAAGAATCTCCCTATTTACTCTATATATAGCTACAGACAAAATAATTGTCGAAAAATAAAAATTTGCAGTATAACTGATAAAGGCATAAATAATTAATATGCATATAGAAAAGCAGACATTAAGCAGAACAAACTCCAGTTCTTAAGAGTGGAGGAAATATTGGGATGATTGTCCAAACATTATAAAAATTCTCTTTTAAAAAAACCCTCAAGTGTATTTTTTTCTTCTAAACAATTATGCTGTGCATGCAAAAGATGTTCTGTTTGATAATCTGTTTTATATGTTTAATCTCCTTGCACTAGTTCACCTGGGTTTATACCTGAACATATTTTTGATCACTACTTTATTATGCATAATCCTCATGTACCAGCACCAGTTTATCTGGCAAAAAGACAAAAAAATATGGAGCAAGAAGCATCCCTTCAAAGGCCAGTATTACTAGTGCAGATTTTTGCACCAGGCAGAACTTAATGTATAAGCATGAGAGATAAGTAACGTTTTTCAATACCATACTTTTATTATATTTCAGCTTCAAAATCTAGATACCATATTATTTTTCCTTTCTGGATGAAGTGGCCAAAAGGATACTAGAGGTATAAGATTTTTTTTTTTTATCTTTCATTCTACAATGCTGTTTCAGCTTATATAACTTACTCTATGTTTTCCTCTTTTCATCCAGTTGCTGTACAAAGCTCGTCTCCTACCAGCTATGAGAGGGGCTGCCTTAGCAGTCATTATCTCTCAATTACAGAAAGCCTGAGCACATTAAATGTTGCTAATTATTGAGCTAGAAAACTAAGGAAGAGTGAGAATCAGACTTGGGTTCAGTAATTCACATGGTTATTCTCATAGGCTCTTTCCATAAAACTGCATTCAGATCCAAAATGACTGTACCTTTTCCTGTGCTCTCTGACTCAACACAAGGTACTCCATGTTTTCTCTGAAACCCTGAGGGTTTCCTGATTACTTTATTTCATTTTCATCATACCACTCCAGAGATCTGTGCTTCCTTCTGTTACACTTGAGAGTGAGACAGCTCCCATGGGATTTTGTCAGGGATGGTCCTCAAGCAGCTGGAAGGCTGGTGGTGATTGACATCAGACACTCCACACACACTTTTAACAACTCAGTGGGCAGCCCACACTCCACTCCCAACCCTTACAAATGTCAGAGACAAACAATCAGGACTGGTATTGGACCTATAATAGATCTGGCATAGCACAGAACTATGCCTGCAGGTCAGCCTTAGCTTCTCTTTTCAACAAAAGCAGTAAATAAGATGTATTAAGTACACCCCTCACTTCTTTGTCTGTTTGGATATCCTTTGTTTTGAAATCATTAAACCTCTGTAAGCAAAAATTCACTGCTGCAAGTAAACCAATACTGAAAGCACCAGAAACAATGGATGCCAGTTTGTTTGTTTGTTTTGAAACCTTGCCTTTTCCCTTCATTGGCATCATCTGAAAGAAAAGACCACAGAAGAGAGAGCTAGAAGAAGAAACAAATCTCTGAGAAAGAGCACATGACTTAAAGAAGTAAGAAGAAAAAACATCTAACAAAGGCTTCTCAGGCATGTCTATTTTCTCCTCTTTACATTTTTGTTTCTATTAGGGAAACTTTTTGTGTTATATTGGTGCCATTTAGTTTCCAGCAGGAGGTACTGAAATCTTACTCTACAAATATCAGAAACCAAAAATAAATGCTATAATAATTTTTTTATTCATAAATGCAACTAAAATTCACTTTTGTTTTCACCTGCAACACCCAAACTTCAGAATTCTGGGCTAAGCACCTATTTGGATGCAGATACCAAAGAAAGAGATCAAAAAAATTTGAAATTTTTGTCCTGCATAGGTATATAGGTCTATCTGTCACTTTTTATGGTGCTTTAGCTGAAGCAGGCTCAACTACTCAGAATGAGGAACAAGAAGCATGTGTATAGCTCTTTCATAGATCAGTGCTTAATTATAACAGACAAGTTATTTTTACCTCTTATTTATAAATCAATCTCTCCAATATGATACACTTCAAAAATATGTAACATCCACCAGATATACTAAAACTGCTCCTTTCTTCACAGAGCAATCTTGGTCCTTTCTTCACATAGCAATCACTAGATATAGAATATTTTCCTGCAAGGAATTCACTTGGTCCTGGAAGTCAGCTGTTCCTTGTTTTTCCAAAGTGGATTTTCTTTGAATGATAGTCCATGGTGCTGGGCATTTCTGCAAGATAGACCATGCTAGAGATGGCCACAGACACTAATATCCTTCCCTGTGCAAGTGCAGCTGTAGCTGGATTTGTGATTCTGTACAGATATTTGTTTGTTTTGCTAACATCTAGGCAACATTCTCCTTTCTCTTTTATTATTTAGGGGATTCACACTGGAGAACACATCAAACTGGCAGTATTGAAAGAAACAGCACCCAAGAACTATAGAACTTTACTTTAGTATCATAGTCTTCAGGGAACTATGCTAAGTCAGGCTTCAAAAGAGGGCAGAACTAAGACTTACACCAAAAAGGTGAGATGTGTTCATCACTCAGCTGCACAAGTCTATACTAGCAGGCTTCTGACCTGCTGTCCCACAGCAGCTTAGGATCATGGTTGGTTTGTCTCTTCTTCAAAATGTGAATGAGGTTTCAGATCACTTTTTTGTTATTCTACCTGCTCTCTCTAGAGATTCCAATCCAGCCACCCCGTGCCAGAGAAATGCACAATACTTCTAAGCGTCACGTGATGCCAGGCACTTGAACTGCTCTTTTTCCTGAACTTTACCTTCTGTTGGGCTGGGAGTGTTTTAATATCATAATCTTGATTTTACTGCATAGGTTCCTGATGCATAAACAAACACATGCAGGAAAGAGGAAAAAAATAGACAAATGCAAACAACGCTAATACACTGAGAAGACTGAATGACAAAATTTGAGCATTATGCTTCTGACTGAGTGGTTTATGCCAGACTAGTTCATGTGCAGATATATGTGGGTAAAATCAGATTTTGATCTTCTATTTTTTAGAAATATCCAGGATTTAAGAAACTGAAAAATGAGAACTTCCAAGTACATTGTGCTCTTTTTCAATGGACAAACATTAATTAGTTTATGCTTCCTATGATCACTTTTGTAAAGATTAATCTTTTAATGGTACAGCTCCTTGCTTACATGCAGATAAAGCATGCTGATGTTAACACTTTAAAAGAGCTTTTAAAATAAAAAAAATTGAATTATTCCTATTGTTAGGAAAAAATAAATGGTTCCTAGCATCTCCTCATTAAAGGCTACTACATTTTAACATACATTACAGCAAAAAACACTATTCATAACTTTTGATTAATGAACTCTCATTTGACAAGACTTCCACAAAAAGTGACATGGCTTTTTAAAAATGTTAATTTAAATACATTAAACTGTACTAAAAATTAATGAGAAAATAACTGCTTTGTTTCAACTTAGTGCATCTTAGATTTGGTGATCAAGCTTTATCATGCTATTTTGAGACAATTTAGGTCATTTTGTGTCACTTTAATGACACAAGAAGAACGTCATCTATGAAGGGTTGGTTTGGTCTTACAATGTTACATAGTTCATTGCAGATGGCAGTGTATGCTTGCTGGCTTGTGCATCACATGGAGAAACAGCAAGATGAGAATTTGTCAAGAGCTGTCCGCTCCTCTTACGCAGTTACTGTTGCTAACTGAAGTTGCAGTCTTGTTTCTTCAAGTTGTTCAGCCTCCATTTTCAGCATGTCACTGACAATGTACAATCTATCCAGCAAGTAAGTAGTTTTCTCATAAAATATCCATCAAAACACACAACTTCTGAGCATGTCAAGTACTAGACTGCAAATTCAAATAGAATGGTTATCAAAAGTACATTTTTCTGAAGATATAATAAAAATATTAAAACCTCTCCATAATCTCTTGCATCTCATTTGCTCTTAACTTCAAAGTCCTCAAAAATTATTTAAAGATAAAAGCAAGAGGATTCCAGATGCTGCATACAACTTAACTTGCTTTCCCAACTCACAACTAGGCATTCTGTTTGCTTTCTTTCAAACAAGGAAAAGAACTACTTGGAAACACAAAATCTCCTGTGTTTTTCAACTTAAGAATTGAATATTTTCTTTTTAAGTGAAACATTGAAATGTTTTCTCACTAATTGATTACTTTCCCCCCTCAAGATCAAAGACAAATTACTTGAGTAACTGTGAAATTAAGTACCTACAACAAATACAAACTTTCAATGGAAAGTTTTAAGACCAGGATTTTTGTCTCAGAAGTAACTATCTTCCACGTTTATGAATTTATTTTCCTGGCTGTGTGGAATCCTGGCATTTATCCTCGCCTCCACAAAGAATCACTGAAACAATTTAGCATTCTGATGCTGAGATGGTGTTTCTGAGGACTGTCAAACACATAGAGGAGAAAACAACTAAACAGCACTAAACTAATACAGTGGATAACATGCTTATTTTGGAGTTGGTATCCAAGGGGAAAAAATGTAACTATTGTCAATACATCTGCTTATAGTTTCATTTACACTTTGTGCTTTTAAATCGTGCAGGATTTCCTTCTATTAATATAATGTTTGATCTGCAATATTTTTAATGTTATTTCTTATGGAATAACTGTATGTCATTGTTTTGTACTGGTTTTGTAAAATGTTATACATTTATAACAATTTATTCCCTATGACACCTGAAATGTGAGTACCTCAAATGCAAGTAGATCAAAAATAAAACCACTTAATTATGTTTATACTGCAAAGCATCCCAAAGCAACTGCATATAAAAGTTCTACACATTATCTGTTATTTGTTAGCTAGGTATTGCAAGGCCCACACTGATGCAGGCACACCGTTTAATATATAAATATTCCTACAGAAAAAATAACTCATGCAACATTATTATGAAGCACACTTTCACATGGTCTTTTAATATATGACATTCCAAATCAAAAGAGAAGTTGTTCAGATGAGAAATAAAAACATTCCATGGGAAAGCGATATACGAAGGAGAAACTACTGAAATGCATGTTTAGGGCATTGAGTATGAAATAATAAACCCCATATTGTTCAAAATCTGTATAAGATCAGCTAACTTGATCTTTTCGCGTTGTTTCCAGTTTATGCTCACCATGTGTGGTGCTTCCCTGTGGCTTGTTATTTTACTTCAGTGGCAGAGGGAGGAAACCAGCAAAGCTCAGTAACCATACTGCATAGCTCTACGTAACCATGGAAGCATTTGTCCACTTGTCAGAGCCTCCCCAGAACGATTTAACCATTCATTGAATCAATATTGAAGCTTTTAAGATTTATTACTTGAGGGAGGAGGAAAACTAATAAAACAAACTCCTTGTTACTTCCCATTAAATACAGCTTGTCACAGTAGGCATATTAGTACCTTGTAAACACTTTACTGATGCCATGTGGGCTATGTTACTGTCTCTCCTGATGAAGATTACTAGTAATGCATTTGCATTCACATGCCTGATACTCTCTGAAAGAACTTAAAAGGTTTCTGACATGCTCTACTGTCCTGTATAGAAGCTGAATCAAATAGAAAGACAAAAGTTGGAAGAAAACAAGGGTGGGAGAAATCTATTTTAAAATTCATGAAAATGCTCCCTTCAAATAGTCTGTTTCTACTGGATCATTCTTATATTTATATCATAAACTGAATATTTGTAATCATATGTTAAGTGCTTAAAAAAGGTGAATGGGAGGATTTATTTTACATGTACTTTCATATTTGTTAAAATATGCCATACTTATCTAAAAACGACTGAGGCAAAATTGAAACAAACATGTTTTGTATGGAAAACAACCATTTCTTAAGCTATATACTGATAAGTATTTGAGATTACAAATACCTATATATATTTTTGTTGTAATCAATTTTATACTGAAAATTTGAAAGCAAGCATAGGAAAAAGTTTACAACTACAATATTATTACCTATTACTAATATCAGGAGCAGAGAATATAGTTTCATTTACACCCACAAGCCCTTATACGTGAAAACTGAAGGCACATTGAACACAGAGTTCAAATACTGTCAATACAGCAGGCTGTGGATGTCACACCTTTTTCTATATCAAAGATTTTTCTGACTCTGAATCAGACTCTTTACCCTGAGATAGCCTCCCTGGTCCTGCTCCCACTCCCTTCTACTATTCCCTCTCCCTTTGATAAAAAGCTGCTCAGCATACACCACTATTCCAGCCAGAAGCAGCTTAAAACAAAGGATGAAAGTAATGCAAGGATATTTCAGAGAACTCTCTTCTTGCCTATAGGCCTCTGTTCACATGGTAAGAGCGGGAGAGGCGTGGAAGAGCAGCTGCAGAGCTCACAGGATTGTAGGGGTACCGAGGCCAGTATGAGGGCACTTTCCCACTGAGTGGAATGACATCAAAGGACAGTTTGCCAGAAAAAGCTTTTCTCAGCTGTAGCTGGAGGTAACAATGTGCCAATACAGAATACATCCACTGCAGAAACTGCAAGTGAGGAAAGGCTGTATCCATTAAGATATAACCTTTGTCAATATGGTATATAATATAAGCAGGTTTAAAGGGTTATAATATCACCAAGCTCAGAAACATACAGGTTTACCGTGTTTGGCCTTACATAACACACAATTACACACAACAAAGCACCTATGGAGTTACTTGAGAATTTTATCTCCATATATGACCAGATCTTACTGCTTTTACTCAGCCATCCAAAAGCTAGTATTTCCTTCCTTCAGGCTGGATGTACCCTGCAGGCTGGATGTATCCCTGCCAGTGGGGGATCCACAGAGAAGCTGCCTGCAGCCTCAGGCTTGCCCCACTGGCCCAGGATCCAGCAGCATTTTATACCATTTGTAAGCCCACTGCAATCATCAGAGTTCTCCCATTTCTCCTGTAATTCCTACCTGGTGTGGCTTTTAGGACAAATCACACTGACCATCAAAAACAACTTGCAAGAGGGGAAGATGTGGAAACACAAAAATCTTTTGTCACTATCACAAAATTTCATTATGAAGACATGAAAATATTTGTATTATATAGTTCAACACGAGTTGAAAACAGATCTTCTCAACACTCTCTCCCTGTAAATACAAAATTCATAACTGAATGTTTGTGATATCAATATTAGTGGAAAAGGAATTAGAGTATTACAGTAATAGAGCTCACCTGGTAAGCTGGTTCCATTAAAACAAGACATATTAACTGCTGAATACCTCCAAAGCTAAAATAAAAGTCTTCTGAAAAATTTTCATCTGAAAAAACTCAAGAAGAGAAGCAGCTGTGTCCAATGTGATTCTGTGACTTGGAAAGAAAAAATAAAGCACATGCCATCTTCAGATGCATCAACAGCAGATTAGTGACAAGTAGCTGAGGTGGTGGAATTACTTTTGTACATGACACTAAATGGGTGGATATTTGAAATTGCATAAATATTGGTGTCTGCATTTTAAAAATAATGCTGAAACCCACAGAGGACCTAAATAAATCAAATTCCCCAAAACTGAGACCTAGAAAAACAAAACAGAAGTCAACAAACTCTGAATGCTTAATTAATTAAAAACAAATGAGATAAAGAGTTGAGAGTCGTGCAGATATTCCCTCACAACAAAAACAAGATAAATACTGAAAGGTTTCCTTACTTTACTCAGGGAAAACATATGAAATAGCAACAGCTATTGATTGAATTTGCTAGAGATGTCCAGTAAAAACTGGAAAGAATCTATGATAATCTTTAAAGCAAACAAAAGCCAAAAAAAGCCCAAACCCACCCCAAAAATAATTTCAATTTTACATTACCAAAACAGTTATTCATCAATAGATAGGCATTCCATCTAATAACAAAATCCACCCGTGAACAATTTGAAAGAAATTTTCAAGAAACTATACTGCATTTTCCCATACTTTTTACCATAACTGAAAGGAATCCCTGATAGATTTTCTTATTCAGAGGGTACTTAAGCAGTAAATCAGAAGCAAATATGCAGTTATTTGTAGTTATTTGAAAATAAAATATCAAACAACCAGTACACCCTACTGGCTGCATTGTGGAAGGCACACAGCATGTTTTCATTATGGATACACATTAAATTAATACAGTTAACTTAAAAAGTTACTTATTTCTGTCAAGTAACCAAAGGACAACAGTAAATATGTAAAATATTACAGGCTCAATCCAATTATATTTTTTCATTTATTGTCATTTAAACCATAACAATAATAAATTGAAATGTTAAAATCTATGGTCATTTTTAATCCATTTTTGTTGTTTGACCCTTGCTAACTAAAAAGGATTTATGGTAGTTTTGAGGATCAATGATTGGACTTAGTAATATTACGGGTCTTTTCCAGCCTAAATGATTCTATGATTAATGATTATAGCTAAATGTATACATACAAGTATTTCCACTGGAGAACAGACTATGCAGTGTATGTATTATTTGCTTCTTGCATACTTTTATAGAGATCTTAAGAATTCTTACTGCATCTTACACTCATGTCTTAATAATTTCCTTTGGTCTTTACTGGAGCTGCAGAGCTACATTCTACTACCATTCCAAATTACCTGGCAGGGAAGGGGACACAGACAAGGGCTGTATATGTACTTCTGTGTGAATCTCTTAATGAGTCATAATTTATCATGTCATCCAATCAATTAAAACATACATTTAGACACCTTGACACTAGCTATGTAAATGTAAATCTGTATGTAAATTTGGTGGTACCAAATCATAGAACGACTTACAAAAACAATGGTGGCACATCACATGGGACAGCTTACAGATGGAAAGAATATGTTTGGGATTTTAATAAAAAATTACTAACAAGTTATATCAGCCTCTCTACATCTTCCTTACAAATCCTGTCTAATAATTTTTAAGACCTTCCTAATATTTCTATGTATATACTTAACATCCTAGCTCTGATCAGGCCACACAAGAAATAACATGACCGAGAGGAATGTGGTACAGATCCATGCAGATGCTGTTGGAATGCTCTGGTGTCATTAACACTGACCCTGCTGCTCATTGAGAATGCACTATCAGGATATGCAAAGTGACTTACATGGGAATAGAGAAAGGCTGTATTCCTATTAGCATTCATGGGAGCTATGCAGCTCCAGTCTTGTTCATCAAGTTTGGAATATACCCTTTTGTTATTGATGGGAAAATGTCACCAGTTACAAATGGTTACACACAGGGGTGCAGCAGGGTCAAAGCAAACTCTAATACTTGCTTTCCCCTTCTAAGACAGAGTGCTGCTTCAGCAGTTCTTTTTTGACCTGATGGTACATCCCTGTACAAAAAAAAAAAAGGTGAAATTCCCTTTTTTGGATCTTTGCTATAGCCTCACCCCTCAAAGATTGAAAAAAGATCTCCAAAAGGATATTCCATTAGTGGTGTGTGATGGAACAATCATTAGACACCACTGCAGGCATCCTTGAATACGTAGTCTGACTTCAAACTCCTCTACAGATCCACCCACAGCTCTGATGAGTCTCATAAAACAGTCTTTCAAAAGCATGAGCATGAATAGGGTCTGAGTCATCAGTTTCCCAGCTACAGATAACTGCAGTTACTTCACGTCTATTACTGAAAGCTTCCTTTAAAAAAAAAAAAAAAAAACAGAACTGCTTGGTGCTGCAAATATTTCTTGCTAGCTATGGCATGACACCTCTGAGAAGAAATCCTAAATCACTAAGTTAAAATTAGTTTTTTTCAATTTGAGATCCCACAGGAAAACTACAGGAAAACTTTGTGTTTATGGGAAATTAATTAAATTCTGTCATCTTCAAGACTGCTTTTTCCAGAAATACAGTTGTGGAAGGTTCATTCTACTCATATTTGGCATCTCCAGAAAGATATATAATCATTCTGGGATTCCTACAAATATGTTCGCACATTTGACATGTAATCTGAGAATCCAAGCTAGTCTTTGTTGGATAGTGGCTTCTGTGTGAGGCTGTATCTAAGCTTTCAGTGCAGCTGTGTTAATCAGCACAAGCTGTGCTTCTGACCCATGATAAAATTAGAAAGCTTATTTCTGAGCAGGCTTTGATTGGGAAGATGCTATGAAAGAACAAATTGTCTGTCTAGGAGAAATCATAATGTTCACAGTTAATTACACCTGAAACACTCAACAAGGAAAATGCTATGTGGGTCCAAGCATCAAGAAAATACCCTTAGCTAGGCTATGGGTATTCTAAATGGTTAGAAAGTGTACAGACTTGTAAGAAACTTCAGTTTGAGGAAATCATAACTACACTAGGAATCCACTGGACTATTTTAACAAATGCAGAGTAAGAAAGCCCGAAAATTAGCTTTGACTAAGTAGGTCCAACCTCCTGCAGGAACGAAATCACGTTTAAATGCTAGTACTATTCCATGCTTCTTCACAAAAGGCAGTGATCAGAACTGCACGAAATGGCCAGCTTGTTATTTTGTGCTGACTTCTGTACATGAGGATATTTCTGTTCTTTCAGGCATACCTCTGTGCCCTTGAGAGAAATGTACTGCTCCTGTTGATGCTGTTTGGCTAGGGAGCACCTAGACAGTCTCGGGAGTACCTTTATTTTAACTGATCCATCCCTCACCCACAAGAGAATACTATTTTAAGGTAAATAGAGATAAATATATGCATATGTGTGTAATATATATATCTATATCTGTATCTATATCTAATGCTATGTCTATGTCTATGTCTATACCTATCTATATGTCTATATCTATATCTATCTAATAGGCTGAGATACAAGAACACAATGTACCTTCACAGCTTGTTTTATGATATCTGGAAATGTGGCTTCAATTAAGTTTCTGTAGGTGTGAATGTGACACTTCATAGAGCTACACAATTATCAACTCTTATTTTTATGTCTTCAGACTCAAGTCATCTAGTTTTCAAAAGTAAAGACATGAAAAAACTCTGTCTTTTTTTCATATAAAAAAAATTTCTAACCACTTTGGTTGTTTAGGAAAGCCTGGAAACATTGTATAGCAAGGCTCAAAAACAGAAGAAAAACAAACCTAATTTAAAATTACACTAAAATTAATCTCTTTAGGAACCAGACCTGCAAACATCTTTGTCTTCAACATTTTTTTTACAATGTATTTAGCCTAACCTTAGAGCTGTCAGTTTTTTAAAGGAATAATGTTCTTGCTCCTGCTGTAATCCAAAACTTCCCTCTAAGGCTGTGTCAGGAGATAGATACACTAGATTATATTTACTAGTTAGACTACGCCATTTGACCATTGCCTCAGCACCCCAAAAGCTGCTGACAGCCCTTTAGAACAAAAATAATTCTACTACGGAAGGAAAGTGGAAATATCTACAGGGTTTGATTTGTGGTACCTATCTTGTGAGAAAGCTTTATCAGTAAGGGCTATATTTCTGTACCTCTGCAGTACTAGTCCTGAGGGGACAGCTATGAAGGGATATATAAAGAAACAGCCGGGCGGCTTCTGAGGCTGCAGCAAGGCGGTAGGAGCCAGGCGGGACTAAGAGATACAGAACGCGGAGAGGAGCTGCGAACGCTAGGCAAAAAGGGTCCCAGAAGGACCCCACTGACTCAAATACATGGCAGCCTCGTGTTATCTGAGCAGACTCCGTTTCTCCAGGAGGAGGATCAGCAAGAGCATACGGCGGCTCCAGGGGAAGAAGGGGATGAAGCGCTCCCCGGCCCAGGAGCGCCGGCCCCGCGCTCCGGCCTCCAAGCGAGCGGCTCAGCCACAGCGCTCCCTGCGCCGGGCGGAGCAGCACGGAGCACGGGCGGAGCGGATCGGAGCACCACGGTGCCGAGCGGCCCCAAACCCCGCTCTCCCGGCGGGCCGGCTCCTCACGGCCGAGCCCCGGGGCCGCCTCCCGCCAC
>JANRMJ010000030.1:38071-48633 GCA_025584955.1 Alethe diademata
TGAGGACACTAAACCATGAAGATCAAGAAAAGCTGATCAAGACCAAGGTAATAACAGCTTATTCCATCTCCTTTGGAGTTTTTTGAGAAAGAGTTGGTTTGGTGCTTCAGTATTGCAGCCGGTCATCTAAACCTAGATTACCCATATCAGCTCTATTCTGTACTATTTACACTGTCCTAGAAGTCTAAAGTAGGGAATGTTTAGTGAAAGAGTCTCACAACAGGAAAGCAGCCTCTGGTCTGGTTGCCAAGGAATGCTACTGTCTTTCACCCTTTAGATCAGTATAAACTTTTAGAAGTTAACAAGTAAGAAGAATAAAACATAAGCCTCTTGATTTTTGCATTCCAAAAAAAATCACAAAATAAACAATTTACATGGGCAAATTGTCCATCTTTTCTGTTTTAAACAGGATTTTATATATCACGTACACATATAACAGATATAAAGACTGACACCTGTACACAGAGAGATTATGGAACTCCTGTCTTTTAAGTTGTTAATATATTTTTTAGGGGGAAAGCAAACAAAACAAAATTAAGCCAAAACCAAATAAAAATAAGCAACAGAAGAGAGCACAGATTTCCCTAATGAAACATCTAAATAAGAGAACAAAAAAAGTCTAGCTCTGTATCAGATGTTCTTTTAGTGTCTAATGTTAGCACTGAACTTAACATGGAGAACATTTATTTCTTACAAAGTCTGCTCTGGGGAATTAATAATAGGCACTAAACATTAAGACACTAAAGGCCTAATTTTCAGTGTCTCAAAATACCATTCAAGGTCTGTGTACACAGTCTTTTGCAATGGTTCTCAGAACCAAGGTTTGGATCAAAAGATCGGGTATTCATGCATGATGTCATCAATATTTGCACAAAACTGCCCATCTGTGCATACAAAGCTATTTTGGGGTTCATTGGTATACTGGACTATTTACCTGGACCAAATAAGCTGTTGTAATAGATTTCAATTTTTGAAATCCTACCCTTCACTACAGAGTCAGTCACAAGGAGTTTGCTTCATTTTTTCAGAGTCCACCTAATTCAACATCCTCCTACAGGGGTAGGAAATATATAGCACAGCTTAATCAAATAAACGTTCCTCCCTCTTCTTTGGAGACAACTGGGACAGCAATATGGGTCTTTTGCAGGTATGTACCCAGAAACAGACAGTTCCTCATCATGGCATGCATTAATACTTAATTTAAAACTCAGATAGGATTACAGTGTTGGTTTCTGGATGAAGATATCTATGGCACACTGTGCTTTTTGTGGTGCATACTTTAACCTTCAAAACATCTTGTGTGAATCGCTGAGCATGGGGAATATGGCTGGGAATCTTTTTTTGACTTGCTAACAAGCAATTAATCTGTCATCTCCACTTACAATATTCCACTGACCTAACTGCCTTAGCCAGCCATCCTGCAAATGGTGGGTTTGGTACTGATGTTCTTTTAAAATCCATCAGGTATGTGAAATAACATTATTTGTGCTAATGAAGTTTTGTGCTGTCTAAATAGTGCAACAGGCAATTTTTCTCTTAACTGTATTGCATTTAGTGTCATCTACTCTGTTCTTATCTACTGAATAGAGGCAATCACAAATTTCAAATGAATTAAAGTACCTCACAGTCATATAATGAATATATTGCTTTTAAAATAGTATGTGTTTACTTCAGTTTTACCTCAGAGATATTTTAATTCTCTATGGTCAAAGGAAAAAATGAGAAAAAAGAAACAAAATCACAGCTGCTGCAAAAGTGGACAAGAATACTTTCCTTGTAATCATACATAAAGGTAGAAAATTATTCAAACATACCCTGTCTTCTAAACCTTTAACCACCTTTCAAAGTTTCAACCCCAGCTAAAACTTTCCCTGGTAATTTTTGGCATATTGACTCAGATTCAGTCTATGTGAGCTAATATTCAAACAACAACTGCAATATAAAAGTATCACTTCTATGTTATAAATCATGTTTTTTCCACACTGCAGGAATCTTTGGACACTCTCAGTGACTATTTCAATGCATGTTATGTCGTTATATCACTGGCAGGTACTTAACACATCCTTGTTTGAAGCCACACTGTCTGAATTATCTTGGAGACTCAAATGTTTCATGCTCTTTTGCAGACACTGTAACTAGAGGTGTAATTGGACTGTAGGCACAGAGCTTTAGCCCAATAAAGACTCTTCTTTGGGTGTTATACCATATGAATTCTCTTTTCATGGTCTGCCTATTTTAGGCTTTTCGGAACAAGTAAGCGGAAAGAAAATGTGTCTTCGGCTTCAATTTCAATCTCAGATGAACTCAGGGAAAATTTTCACAAATGCAAGCATATTAGCTTATTAAATACTTCTGACATGTTTTGTATTTTGCCAAAATTCAAACAGATGAACTGTGTATGCTTTGAAAGGTTTCCAAAACCATCTCATATATATGCAAGTGCAGGATGCTAACATCTATATTTATTTAAGGTGCTTTGTGCCCAATTTTTTTCCCCAAATATCCTGCAGCTTGTCCTTTTAATTTCTTTAGTATTATACAGTATGTACCTTGTTTACCTACAGCTGCTATGGAGACTGTATATTGCCAAATAGCAGACAACATAAGGTAAATAGGACATAAAGAACACAAATCATCCCTGTCTTCAGCTAGGTATTGGATATATTTGGACTTTTACAAAGTATAGTCTGTGGAAAATAAATTTAATCCTACTGTTTCCTGCATGAAAGCTCTTAATGCTTTTCTGTTTTTCCCACAAGCTCTCTTACTGTCAACTATATAGCATTGTCCTCTAGAAGAGAAGTTAATAAAACAAATAAGAATGCATATTACTTAAAAGGATACTGCACAGGACATTCATAGAAGTGGATTAACTACAGGGGAAGAAAACCTGCACTTGTATTTTTTAAAATCCAAACCAGCAGGCATGGCATATCATTGAAATTACTTTCTTTCTTTCTCACTCTCTTTCTAAACTACTAGACTTTCCTATATCATGCTCATCCTACCTATAGCCCATCTTAAAGAAAATATAAATTCATGAAAGAAATTATGGCAAGCTACATGCATTTAATTTTTTAAAGCTGGCAGGATTTTCTTGTCCATGAAGCCTCCTACCTAAGGGAAAGAACCTTAAGTAACTATCTCAACACACTTGTCATGTACTCTGCTGTCATAAGATTTTGTGTAGCTTTTGTAAATGTAAATGCTCTTGATTAAATAATGTGTAAAAGATGCTGAAGTCAACAACACCTACAACAGTACCAATATGTTGTGTTCCCTACAAAATTACTAGTCATTGTACTACATTACTAAAGGAGAATAATTTTGGTTAAAAACTAAGAAGGTTTCAAAAATGAGTTTTAAGCCATTTACAAGACTGCAATTACTGCAATGAAGCACTGCTAATACTGTTTCTAGAACCATGAATACAAAGCATCCAACTGAGAGATATCTTGTCTTGGTATGATACTGTCTTGTCCCTGTACCTCTCTCTGATCTGCTACAGTTTACCTTTTCTCCAATCCCATCATCAGCTGGGCACGGTCCAAACAAACTTAAGATTTCTTTGCCTCTATTTCATGCTTACATGGCATGAGCTGGCTCTTATTCAAATGTTTCTGTGGTGGTCCCCAACGACAAGAGGTTTACCAGTGGGAGAGAAATAAAATTTAATGTATTTTCTATTAATTCAGGGCAGCCTTGATCCCCTAAGCTTAGGGAAGCCCCAAGGCTATGTCAATATGCATTAAAGTCTCAATAAGCTTCCAGGTACTTAAGAATGCGTCAAATAAAAAGTCCCTTTGAAACAGGTTGTACTCTCCACATCTTCTCCTGCATCTGTGGTGGGAGAGAAGAAGAGAGAATGAAGATATTTTACTGGTCCTTTGTACTTTGTCAGGTTCTTCTGAAAGTATATGGACAATATGGTGGTTGGTCTTGGTGTTTTTTCTATCATCAAACAAATATGATTGGAATAAAATAAAACTAAACCCCACATACTGTTACTGCCTCTAAATAAATTATGCAATTGATATCTAAAAATATAAGATTTAATTTTTATTAGTCTTTAATCTCTCTTCCTCCCTGATCTTTTTGTCTTTTTCTGATATCACAAAAAAAAAGTATTTTCTTCCACTAATAAAGGAGAAAATTACTTACCAAAATGTATTTTTACAAGAGGTTTACTGTTATCAATCAGCAGGATTTTCTTTAATTTTGTTTGATTTAGCTATAAACCGCTTGTTTTGAAGAGCCATTATCATTCTCTGTTAGGCGTAAAAATGTTCTTTTTACTTACAGTTAGTGAAGAGTTTGGTTTTATTTTTCATATCCCACATACTTTTACACTCCAGTATACTAGGTATATTCCTAATTTCCTCTTTTCTTTTATGAAAATAGTGATTTGTAATGAAACATAAGGTGACTGAAGACTATGAAAGTAAATATACATACTATTTATACATAGAAAGTGATGCTTTTTAAATGGTGGAAATCAACTCCCAAGTTGCAGTCTCCACAGCAGAATAATTTTGTCATAGAATACTGATGTCTGGATTCAAAATGAAGGAGTCAGAAGGAGAAATGAAGGAAGAAAAGAATATATGAAGAGTACTGGCAGCAATTAACTAGCATTCTGTAGTGTTCAAATGCAGAAGTTATAATGTATAAATAGTAAGGTTACCAATTCCCCCATGCATTAATTTTAAACAACAAGCAATGAAACAATGACAAGTCAGGAAGAAAATTGTCTTAGCGTGGCATACATGCATTTAAAACATTGGCTTGCATATCTCTTATGACTATCTAATTGAGCATATTAATATATTTGTAGCTCAGAAATACCTGAAAGTTGCTGATGGGAAATTTTATGCTGAAGTCATTGAGGAATTGGGACATTTTTCGTGTAGAAATTCAGACCTAGTAAGTTTTCAAAATGGCTCAGAGATGCTTCCGGTTTACAAAGTTTTTGTGCTTTCTGCAATTTCATTCATTTATTTCTGCAGTTCCCCATTCTTAAGCAAGCAGTTACATAATCATGCTAGAAACTGAAGTCATCCTATTGAGCTAATCTCAGAACATCTCCATGCTCCCTCTGCACTTTGTATTTTAAAAAATTACTCTATTGCAGTGCATTGTGATTGAGAGGCACCATCTGCTATTCATAATTGATTATTGTCTAATTTGGCTGATATTGACATCTCATCTGATGTTATATGCCAATAACTTTTAAAAGTCTCCTCCATTAATACAGACTTAATGGGCAAGAGACAAGTGTAGACGGTATGTCTGAAGTTCTTTTATCGCACAAAAACATTGATTAGGCTTGCTGAATTTGAATGCACTGAAATTAAGTTTAATTTATCATAATAACAGCAGAATTTTCAGCCTCAGGAAACAGGGGTAGGAGTGAATTAAGACATAACCCAAATGGCTTTAGTAAGAAAATTACTTTTTTTTGCATTTTACAGCAGTTAGTTTACAGCTTTAGTCATGGTAATTTTCTACTGAAAGCACACACAGGTAGTTAATCAATAATTCCATTTATAAGAAAGGGAAGCAAATGCTCATATTGGGATGTCAACACAGTGCTAAAATAAAGTTGAACTACCAAAACCATGGTTTTTATCTCTGCACCTTAAAAGTCAGTACCTGGCCATCACAGAAGTGAAACTGATTTTTAAAATAAATCTTTGCTAACCACTTAATATCAGATTCCTGCACAGCAGTGATAAAGATGAAAACAGGACCAAAGTATCTTTACCCACATGATCAGAAGGGTCAGCAATGTGAGTTTGCATATATCTAGTATTTCAGAAACTCCAATGTACATGACAGCTTTTTGTGCACAGTTTTTACAGTATATTTTCAGTATTCCTAATTTATTTCCTGTCTCCCTGCTGCACTAACTTGGATGACAATTAACCATTGGATTACATAAGTATAAATATTACAGATATATTAGTAGACTAGTATAAATTAGTAACTATACATAATATCCATTAAATATCAGGTACTGGGTATTTATAAAATACGTATAATATTTATGCCATAATTGAATATTCATAACAATTACATTACTACGGTGATTTTGCCTTCTTTTACTCTTTATTTCTTTTGCTCTAAAGAGAATTTTAAATAAGGTGAAGAAGGAAAAGCATTATTATGCAATTTCAGAGGTTTTTTTACCACATGGAATCACACGATCACAGAAATTTCTCAAGTTGTAAGAGGCATGTAATCTTCCTGCCTCTCACAGAACTACTCAGAAGAAAACCAGTAGCATAAATATGACCAGAAGCACTGACCAGATGCTGTTTGAACTCTGATGGGCTTGGTGCTGCGGGGAGCCGGTTACAGTGCCCAACCACCCTCGCAGTAAGGAACTTCTTCCTAATATCCAGTCTGAACTTTCCCTGACACAGCTACCTACCACTGGTCACCAGAGAGAGGAATTAATACCTCTCCATCCACTGCCACTCTTTGAGGAAGTTGTGGACTACTTCTTTAGATGACTCATCTCTCCTCAAGAGTTATTCTGCCGTAGAAATACACCCAAACATGCTTACATACACACACAAAAGAGCCCCAAGGGCTATTCTGATGTTCCAAGCGTTTAACCCAGGGTGAATTCAGAGATTATGTTCTTACTACTTCATTCACTACTTCATTCACAAGACTGAACAAAAATGGAGCAGTGCCTTAATGGAACAGATGGGGATCTTCAAACACAAAGAACAGAAGGTGAAAGACAGCCAAGCTGTTTAGATAGACATACTCTTGGGAAATCATACAAAAATTTTATCTTGGGACAAGCCAGTGCTGACCAAACTGAAAAACCAGGACTCTCTAGCTGAAGTCAGGAACTCATGTCCTCAGTGGGTCACCACAGAAGGTTGCCTGTAACAAATGCTCAGCAATAGATCTAGAAGACAGACTGAAAAGATCATTAATCATTACATGCCTTACAAAAGGCACAAAGGCGCTGGAAGTGCCTGAGCTGATAGGGACAGCAGTCTTGTAAAAGGCCTTGCACTCTAGTCTGTCATATAGAGATCAGAATATTATCTTCTCAGAGCCTCACTTTCATACAAATTTGTCACTTGTGTAATGCTGAGCTTTACTGAGCTTAAATATTGTGAATTGTATCCTAAGGACACACAAAAGAAAGCTTTGGTCATCTTTTCCTCCATTCACTGTACAAAGAAACAAACAAAAATCCCCAAACCAAACAAAGAAACAAAAAAAGAAAGGAATTAAATTCAGCCCTGGTTTACTGAACAAACATGTACATACACATATCTTAAACTAAAATGCCCTTTGATGTAGACATCATCCACTGCAGCGTGAATGGGTTCTATTGCAGTCATCATGCAGTGGATCCCTTACTGTAGTAAGCATCCACTTCAAAACCTTCTTGGAAAAACATTATTATGTAGAGTCACAAATCATTATTATGCAAACACTACCTCAGGGGTAGTGAACAAAATAGAAAATAGGACCTTGATATCATTTCCTGCGCTGTACTGACATACTTTTTCTTATGCACTGGAACTCTCTACAATGCAGAGGAGCAGGCATTGAAATCCATGCCTTCAATGCAACCTAATTTAGATGCTTTAAAAGCAATGAGTGTAGATTCATCATCAGGGCAGCAGGGACAGCTTTGGAGCTTTGCACAGTGTAATTTGAACTGCCTCCCAGTAGAATGCATACCACCATTATTAACAGCTCCACTGCCCTGACACTGCTCAGGCCTCGCACAATTCAATTGCATTTCAAAAAGGCAAACAATTGTATATATCAGTCGACTACATTTCCTTTTCATTATTATATTACATCTCATTGAAAAACTCTGATCCATCTAAAATAAAGTATTAATTTCCCATCTCATTTCCCAAATCCCAGGGACAATAGGGCCCTGAAGTTTAAGGATTATAGTGATTATACCTATGAATAAAAGTAAAGCATAATTTTGCATAAGGCATTTTTTCCTAATGCACTTTGTGACCTTTGTCATCTATACTGAGTGCAATGGCAAATATGGAGTTGTGTGTCTATTTATCCAGCATTTAAATAGACAGAGTACTTACGCAGGGCAGGTCAAAAAAGCCAGTGTTGGACCCTGCAGAGAAATAGTTTATGTACGCAAAAGAATCTGCATAATACTTACAGCATTACACCAGGCACTACTCTGACAATTCTTCATATATTCTCTAAACTGGCACTACTCCCTTGGATTCAGAGAAATTACTCCCTATTTATCTGCATGCAAGTGGTAAAAGAATCAGATCTACTCTATTCCTTTAGAAAAAAAAACACTTTTAGTCGTCCAGTTAATCTGTGGAGTGAGTGGTTCAGTTTTGCAGTTTCTCCAAATAATGAAGAGAGACTTTTATGCAGTTACTGAGCTTTCTCTGAAAAGCTTTCATTAGGTAACCAGGGAATCCGGAGTTAAAGAGCTAGAAATTGTACCTGCATTGATTTTTATCATCTTCCTGGTTTTAAAGGGAAAATATTTACTTGGAAATAATTTACATATTTGTCTCAATTTCTGTGAAGGGACCATCTGTTTTCCCAGTACCTTTGTAAGGATTATCTAGCACACTATCAGAAGTAAAACTCAGGTAAAACAAACCTGACATTTACCTGACCTCATGATAAATGTACTCACAATATCTGTTCATCCCAAATCTTTCATTTTGCCTCTTTCTCATATGCTGGTAAAATTAAGGTAGGCTTTGTACGCCTCTCTGAGGTAACTAAGTACCAAATCTCTTAGGAATGAGACCCTCAGGTTAATTCTAGAAATATTAACCAGCAGCAGGCAACTTAGCACTAGAGTTTTATAGGTTAAAAATAACCTCCAACTAGAAAATAACAAGATTCTAGTGCAGCACACACACTGATTGATTACAATTAACATGAAACTGCACTGAAAAGTGGATATGCTTACCCTGAAACAGCTTCAATTTCCAGATGGTCTTGTTAAGTTCTAGCCTCGAGTATTGCTAATTACATGACTGTAGTCTTTGGACTCAATCCTCAGATGGCACAGTCTCATAGCTAGGATATTGCTCTTTATATTTTAATAGAATTTAAATGATGACAAATCTTACAAATTCTGCTCTTCCTTAAAGGAATATTAACTTGGAGTTGTTTCTGCTTGCTACTGACTCCTATGGAAAAAGCACAGTGTCAGAATCTCCCAGATAATTATTCCTGAAATGCTCGTGTATGCAAAGAAACATAAAGAGCAAATATAGTTCAAATACTATGTATTTAAATTCACCAATTGCTAAAGTGTCTGCAATTCTTGCACAGTGCCATAAAAGTAGCACTGGATTCTTCCTTGAAAGGGTGTTGTATTGCATATCTCTCACAATATAAAGCTTTACCTGTATGTCTTCCAGCTAGTTTTTCTTTTGTTTTGTTTTGTTTTGTTGGGTTTTTTGGAGGGGTTTCTTGTTTTGTTTGTTTGTTTTTTATTTTGTTAGTGCCTCAGAGTCTAGAAATTCCACAGAAAAGTTGTTTGACGGAATTATCAACCTGATGGTGGTAGTATAGGGTGGGGAATGGAAGGAATGTAATGACCATATTTCTGGGGATTGTCCAATCATCTAACCACAAAACATGAGTATAGGGAATCTGGAACTGAGAACACATAAAGACCTCTGCGGACATCTGCAGGTAGACCTGGTCAGCCATAGGTGCTGCAGGTGACTCTGCCATTCATCTTTAGCAATAGATGCAATGGAGGTGTACCTGTAACCACTCACCAGAGCTCATTAGATGTTCCAAAGCTAACTAAGGAACAAAGGCAGCTGAGAAATATTCTCATATGCATAAGTACAGTCTTACTAAAGGTTCTCATAGTTGAGTTTTCTTGTTAATCCCTGCCGTGTTAGTTTCAAATAGTCTTTTATAACCTTTCTGATCTGTAAGAAAAATAAATAATATAGGAAGCATTCCTTTTCTTTGTGGTCACTGGGATATTCAGCTGCTCTTGCAATATCCTGCACCACAGTTCATTTTTCTAGGACATGCACAGAGCTTTTTAGGAGCTGGTGGTGGAGAAGGAAAATAAGTATCTTACGTGGACAAGCCTTAACCAAGTACAGCTCCAGGTACTGTGTAGAAATTGCCTAAATCCTCAGGGTTTATGCAAGGGATTTCTGAGTGTATTCTTGGCAAACTTGACATACATGAAACTACATAGGTCACACTGAATTTTGTGGTTTCTTACCATACACAGAGCAATGACTCAGTACTTATGCTTTTCAAAGCCTAACTTCAGTAATCTCAAATATTTCTTTCCTGTTTTAAATAAAACAGCATGGCTTGAAGTCATACCAGAGAATTCATAGCCAAATCTGCGCTAAATCCCAGCAGTCTGGCAACTTGCTTCTCTTTTTCTGTACTCCCCCGGAGAACTGCAATTTCTGTATTATTATTTTCATTGATAGTTCCAGCTTTAACGAGCAAGATGACTTATATAGCGTTTAAGTTACTACAAAATCAAGTTTTAGGACAGAGAAGCAAGAATTTATTTCTAACTTGCA
>JANRMJ010000030.1:156092-170520 GCA_025584955.1 Alethe diademata
TAGATGAAGATGTCTATGCCTTTCAATGCAAAACATGCTTAGCTATATCCACGCTTAATTGGAGCCAGCTGGAGAGACACTAGATCAGGTACCAAAACCAGCCCTGTTTCATAGGCACAAAATACAAACTGGGTGAATATCTTGAGTCTATTTCAGACATTCCAGGAGCTATATGTATAAGTCATATACAATATTGCACACCCTTATTTAGACACGAGTAGTCAAGGACAAACGCAGAAATTAATGAAATTTCCCAGGGAAGACATAGAGAGAGGAACGTAAGCTCTAAGGTAAGAAAGTCTCCAGTACAACCATGGAGTTCACATATCTGTGAGGTTCAAGATCACAGAAAAATCCAAAGAGCAGTTAGCAGATTTCCTAAAATTACCCAGAAAAATCACTTCCAATGCATGCACTTTCCCCTCTCAGGAAGGGCAGCATTGTCTAACACGTCTTATTACAAACTTCAATGACCTTGAAGATCGTATCTACCAAGGATAGATGTTTTAATAAAGACTTCTAGAAGGAAAAAAATATTCCAAAGGTGGAACTGTCACCAGTGCACACACCAATATTTATCACTGGATGGTGAATTGCTTGGTCATGGCAAGATCTACCTCCCAGAGCCTCCCAGCTGTACCTTCTATGAAAAATCTAAAAACACCTCTTTCTCACAAGAAAAAAATGTTTTGAAAACAAATTTTGAATGAAAACTTTTGAAATACCTTTTTTAACCTTTTGATTGTTTTCTCAGTGGTTCAATTGCTCTCAGTATGATTAAAATTTGGTATTAAAATAATTAAAATAAGGTAGTTGAAGCTGATAATTTAGCATGTTGCTTTTCAAATTGTTGTTTTCACAGCTTTAAAAAATGTCTCATTACCACCACTCATATTCAGGGTTACCCCTACCTCAATTACTAAGACATTTTGGGTTATCTTATTTGCTTTTTAATGAAAAGAATTATTCTAATCAACTGTGATGAACAGCACTCACAGTTTACAATTTTCATGATTAATTCAGCAATAACATATCTGTATTTCATGTCATATAAGTATGACTGTCCCTAGAAATAGCATTTTCAACAACAAAACAAAAAGGAAAAGATAATTAAATTTTATTGCATACAGAGAAATCACACTACTAGTTTTTACACCAGATCATGGAATATTTTTTTATATTTCCAGGCAGTATGTAAAAATACAGCACAAGGAAAATTATATGTCCACTGAAGTTTGTCTGTGAAATTAAAAATAATAATAATAATTCCATCTTTATCTGCCCACAACAGAAGACGGCAGATTTCACAAGACAAAGGGTTAGGGCTTTCAGGCTAATGTCTTCTTGTGCACCAGAACAATGTGAAAGAATCAATGTAAAATCCTCAAAAAAAATTCCATTAACCATTTCAAGATATTGTATATATTTCTGCTTCATAACACAGCATTTTGCCCTGTTCAATGCTTGTTTTGTGAGCCCATATATATAGCTGCACTTAGAAACACCAATCCAAGAAACTGATTAAAGCAGTTGGTCAGCATCCTTCTCATTCTTCTCATTGTCCTCACATTGCAGCTGTAGGCATTTAACTACTGGTGGTCTTGCCAAAACCTTTGCAAAAGCTGCTTAGTGGTTGGTTGTTGGCTTGAAAAACTGATTGTCAACAAAATGTCAAATGTGACTCCACAAGCTGCAGTTGTTTTAAAATGACCACCATCACAGCATTGACCTTGAATATGATGAAGGCTAACTGATAAGAGTTAGATCACAGAGATTTATGACCCCTAGGGCTTTTAGATTTACATTTGCTTCTGCCCAGTTTTGGGGGGAAACTACTACACAAGCATCACTGAAGGTATAACATGGGAGCATCAAGTGAAAATAGATATTCCTTATAGACTGGCTGCATAGATACAGTGACACTGTAGCAGCATATCATCAAGCAGTAGTCACCTCAGCATTAATTAGATATGTCAGATGTAACCGAGGCCTAAATATTTCCATGACTGTAAAACACACTTTTTAATGACATTTTTTTATCATTTCCAAGTACTTGGTGCTTTTACACACCTTTCTAAGTGACCCCAAATTTAACACATCCTTGTATCACAATTTTACTCTTAGATTCATATTTTCTGTCCTCTTCAAAACCTTCTTTATCCACCTCCCAAAACACATTCTAGTTCAAATCCCATTTTAACTAACTACCACCATACTTAAAATTGTGTCTTTAGCCTTACACATATAACAGAACAGATTTGACCAAGGCTTGACTAAGAAATAAAGTTTATATTAAAGTCAATATATTATTCATAAATATTCTTTGTCATTCTTTGTCAGCTCTGAGAGAAGCCAATATTCTAGCTAGGCTAAACACTGCTCCATGAAGCAATGACACCACACTAAATTAAAATCTGTTAAAAGAATATGCCTGCTAGAATGAAGTGCCATTCTTTTTCAATAAGACTTTGCATTTAATAGGTTTCTAGTTTATCTTTAGTCTAAATACTTAGAGGCTCTACCCTTTAATTTAATGTATAAATTGATTCTACTCTGTCTCACCACACCTAATGAGCATATTTGGTTCTTTGTCAATAGAAGCTAATGATTAAATGAAGAAAGGTAATCAGATTTAAATAAAGATAAGAGATATTTATTTTATACCAGACTGGAATACACTATTGCCAATGCCTTTATCTGTGAAAGAAAAGTTAGATCCAGTCTCTTGTATCTTGTTTGATACCAACAGGCAAGGCTTTAATGG
Source organism: Alethe diademata (assembly GCA_025584955.1). Classification (NCBI taxonomy): domain Eukaryota; kingdom Metazoa; phylum Chordata; class Aves; order Passeriformes; family Muscicapidae; genus Alethe; species Alethe diademata. The sequence continues at coordinate 158,857 of JANRMJ010000030.1, forward strand.
CAATGCAAAGGTATTCACAGATGTACTACTCAATTTGTGAGACAAGACACTGGTTTTACTTTGTGTACAAATGTTCATTATACATCAAGGAAATCAATCACATCCTGTCACTCTTTCAGGAAATGATAACTATTTTTAGTGCTGAAAGTCCTTGAGAAATACACTGCAGCAGAGCAGAGGGAGCTTTACCCACTTTAACAGAGCTTTAATGTATATCTTCAAATGATATGGAAAGTATGGAAACATAATTTCTTTGGAATGTGAGTGGCAGAACACAGAGACTTTGGATGTTTTCACTAGGGAATAAGCAAGCAAATTAAAAGAATGCAGCAACAGAAATAATTTCTCTTTTTTCCCTTCTTTATGGCTGGCAAATTTGTATAGCAGATATTAACAAAATTCCACATTGAATCACACTAAAGACTGTGATTAGAGTATGACTTGTAATTTTTGTTACAAAGTGAGCTCCTCTGTGAGTTAATATATCTTAACTAAAAGTAAAAAATGCCATGCATCTCGTATTAGCACAGAAAATAAAGCATGTACATACATTAGACAAAGAGAGAATTTTTTTTAACAAAGTGTTGTTATTATTATACTGTGCTTTCAATCCGGTTCTCCATATAAACTATTTTTATAGTGGAAGAAACACATATTCATTATAAATGGTGTAGACAAAATTTATAGAAACAAATCACTGTATTTTTTCCCTCTCATTTCAGAGCTAAGTGAAAGTAAATACTCTTACTCTTAAGCGTAATGGAAGTTTGTTGAATTATTAGTAGTTTGGATTGCATATTGATTTAGTGGAAATCATTAATTACATAATAAAATCAAAAGTATGTGAAAGAAAATTGTGTAGAAAAAGGAATTCAATCACTGTTACACTCACAAGAGAAAAGGAACAAAATGTGCTTGTACTGCTTTTGAGTAAATTTCAAGTGGTAATTTTTCAAAAAATTCAGTCCAGTTTGTGGATTTAAATGAAAGAAGCAAATGTAATCTCCAGACACAAATTTTTCCTCCTCTTCTGCTGATCCCTGCTTACATTTTGGGCTGGAAGTCCAAGTCTGTAGTGATACAATGGGAATGCAAGCCTTGGAATTATCTTGGCAATGCCTTCAGATTGGAAATAACTGAAGGACCCACTTTGTGGATCCATTTCCTCTGTACCTGGTCCTTTCAATTGACCTGACTCGTAACTAGCCCTCAAGTATTCCAATATCACAAAATAAAACATTAATATTTTCTTGACTCCCTAGTGATATGGCCCTCTACTACCTTCACCAGAACCTCATTCTCAGGATAACAAAAAGAGAAAGCTTCAGACTATGTACAGCATAATACTCCTTTTCTCATAAAAAATGCTGAAATTTCTAACAGGATTTGTGAAGTATTCCTGCAAGTGGTAACCGTATTGCCAGCAGCCTTATCTTATCCCCAGTGAGTTCTGTCTCTAGACTGAGACAGAGATAACCATGAAGATAAATAATGTGTTTATATGTTTATATCTTAAACTTATCACACCCTGGTCAGCACTGCCATGACTAACCATTTTCTTACCCTATTGCTTGAGTGGTCCTCTTGAAAATAGAAGAGACTCATGTGTGAATGATTTCACCATTTCAGTGAAAAGCAATCACATTTGTGACTAGCTCATTTGGAATTCAATCTGGCTAAGGACATCAAGAATAAAAATAAAGGACTCTTCAAATGTACCAACAACAAAAATAATATATTGGGGAAAATGTGGGCCCACCACTGAATGGAACAGGCACCCTTGCAACAGAGGTTGCAGAGAAGACTAAGATACTCAATGCCTTCCTTGCTTCAGTCTTCACTACAAAGGCTGGCCTCAGGAATGTCTGACCTAGAAGACCAGGAAGAAGGTTTGAAGAAAGGAATTCTTCCCTTTGATTGAGGAAGATTGGGTTAGAAACCATTTGGTCAAGCTTAACATCCACAACTCTATGGGCCCTGAAGGGATGCACCCACAAATGCTTGGGGAACTGATGGGCATTATTGCTATTCCACTCTCAATCAACTTTGAGAGGGCATGGCAGTCAGGAAAGATTCCTGAGGACTGGAAGAAAGAAAATGTCACCACAATCTTCCAAAATATTATTTTGCAGAAAAATTAATTCAGTCTTTTCTCTAATAAAAATTTCAGAATTAATCTATCTGTTTTCCATATTTACATAAATTTTCCCAGTATTTTTTTATTATTAGTTTTTGTTCATTCAGTAGCATCTCTTTACATCCCTCTTTAGATGATTCTTATATGTTTGCTCATGACTTGGACATGTGCACTGGTAGCTGGGCAAAAATCTGAGAGAGGTGGTGAACAGACACACATCCCGCTGGCAGCCAGTCACCAGTGGAACTCCCCAGGGTCAGTGCTGGGGTTAGTCCTTTTTGTCCTATCTGGATAAGGGGATCAAGTGCGCCCTCAAACAGCTTGCAGATGATGCCAAGTTGGGTGGAAGTCTGAGGGTATGAAGGCTCTGCAGAGGGATCTCAGCCAGATGAATCAATGTTCCAAGGCCAATGGAAAGATTCAATGAGACCAAATGTCAGGTCCTGCCCTTGAATTTGCAACAACCCCACAGAGCACTACAGACTTGGGACTGGAAAGCTGTCACTGCTTGACAGCAGCTGAATGTGAGCCAACTATGTCATGTTGCCTAAGGACCAGTGGCTAACATGTGGAACTGTGGCCTGTATGAGGAACAGTGTGGCCAACAGGACCAGGGCAGTGGCCTTCCCCCATTCTCAGAACTGATGGGGCTCCACTTCAAACTAGTCCAGTTCTGGATCTCTCACTACAGGAAGGGCATTGAGGGGCAGGAGTGTGTGCAGAGAAGGGCAACAGAGCTAGAAGAGGGTCTGGGGCATAAGTATGATAAGGAGCAACTGAGAGAGCTGGGGGTGTTTAGCCTGGAGTCCACTCAGGATAGACATAATCACTGTCCAAAACCACTAGACAGGAAGTTGTAGCCAGGTGGGGATTGATCTCTTTTCCAAGATGACAGAGCAAGAAGACAGTGTCAAGCTGTTCCCCAGGAGGTTTAGATTAGACATTAGGAAAAATTTCTTCACCAAAAGGGTCATCAAGTGCTAGAACAGGCTGCCCAGGGAAGTGGTTGAGTCACCATCCCAGGAAGAATTTAAAGTCATATAGATGTGATATTTACGGACACAGTTTAGTGGTGGACTTGCAGTGCTGGGTTAACATTGCTTTTTTGTACTCAGTGATCTTAAGGATTTTTCTAACCTAAATGAACCTCTGTGATTCATGATTCTGACATACATTTGTTACCAAAAATATTCTTGTTAAATGTACATTATCATCTGAGTTACAATTCAGGTAATTTTAAGGTCTCTAATAGACATGATTCCAGTGTGACAGAATGACAGTCCTCTATAACAGAATTTTTTTCATATTGTCTAATGTAAGATAAGGAAAGGAAAGCTCCAGGGTTTCTTAAATATCTCTCTGGATAAAAGCAGTTTTCCCTTATATCACAAATGAGGACATTTGAAATACATTAAGTATGAAGCTTCTAAATATTTGTGTAACACTGCCACCTCTTACTCATTATGTGGACTACTAGAGATATAAAATCATATGTGAACATTTTGAAGCAGATAAAATAATAAAAAGAAAATGGAAAAACAATAAACATATGCTTGATATATTTGCAGTACATATTATATGCTTTAAACATAAGAATAAAAAATATAGATGGGTTGGCCATATGGTTTCACTAGGGCCAACATACACAAGTAAAAATCTAATTCTTTTATGTCTTTCTGAGGACAATATTTCAATACAGATAAAAAATGCCTAAGGGTTGATGGGCATTGCAAGCATACAGGGGTATTTCTACAGTGGTATACAGGTATACAGTGATCTCATTGGCATAACAGTAGGTAAGGATTTGTCCTACATGCTCATAAACTGATAATATCATAGCACACATAATCCAAAAAAAGTAAATTATTTCTCATCCATGACTAAATGTCAGCCTGGAACCAAGACAGCAGAGACAGCACAAAATAATCCCAAAATATAACTGCAGAGTCCAACTCAGTACGACTGGCAAATCCATGGAATAATGCATTATTTCAGCAAATCCCATAATCCAAAATAAACATTTGAATATGATATCAATTTGTGACCAACAGATCAGGGTTTTTGTAATATAGCCAGTCCAATCTTCCAACCCATCAAAAAAATAAAAATACTCACAAGACTGGCAAGAGTTAGTGAGAAATGGTCAGTGAGATAAGAAAAGGATCAATCAAGGCAAATATCTCTGACCAGCAGAAGTCCCATGAGTCACAGATATATTATTCGATAAGAGATTTTTTTCTCAGTTTCTAATATTGCATTTGGAGATTTGGTCCCATACATTGCTTTTTTTATGTAACTTTTATATAACTTTTATATAACTTTTTTATATAAAAATAAAACCTAAGATTCCTGCACAAAGAACAGTCTGGCAAACTGTATTCCATAGAGGAAAATGCAGAGAGAATAGAAAAGGAGATCTCAAAGGTCAGTACTTTAAGAATCTTTCATAGCTGAATATATTATGTTTTCTTTAGTACTTTTTGCTTATTTCTTTTCCTTTTTTTTTCCCAACATTTTGTCCTATATATTAATATCAACCAAATAGCTTTGTCCTGTTTCTCAGCCAGGTCAACTGGGCAAATACTCTGGCATCATGTTTAAATGAGCTCACATTTAATGGGCAAAACAAAGCTTCTGCTGACATATGAGACAGAAAGTGAACATTGCCTTTTGTAAATAACTCGTTTAATATGCAAGTTATTTTTGTTTCATAACATCTGTAGCTAATGTGTAAAATATTATTCAGTACATCATAGAAGCAATTGCTGAATTTTAAAAATCAGTGTAAACCATTATTTTCAAATGTTTATGTTAAGTTCCGTTAAGGAAACAGAACTAAGAAAGAGTCTTTCTGTCTGTTGAACATGATTTGTCATGTTCACTGCATATTGATCAGGTCTGTGTGTGCAAATCTAGGTGCATGTAAACATAGACAAAAAATATGCTGATCAATTTTCTTCCTCTGGATTTAGTACCTTTTTATTAGAATAACCTATTTCAAGAGCAAATTATAGAACATACCTTAGGAGGTTTTACTTGATTTTCTAGTTTGTAGCAAAATCAGAGTAGCAAAATTTATAGTTCCAAGTGTGAGCTCCCATTTCAACTGAACAGACCCGGTAACACTGAGGAATTAACAAAAGTCACAGTATTTGCAATGGGATCAAGGGAAAAAGCAAAAGCTCCCCTTGAAGCTTTTGAAATTAGAGAAACAGTCCAACAAATAGTGGAAGAAGGATTAACATTAGCGAACAGTTGTTACTAGTTGACCTTTCCATCACTGATGACACTAAAACATTAATTTAGTTTAGCAGCTGACTGACATGTTGTATACAAGATGCTGGGGATATACCAGAATTGTTGATGAAGACCCAGTTTAAGCTTCTTAAAAGATATTCTAACCTTTAGAACTTTTCTCCACAGGCAACATTTAATATTAACAATAATAACTATTCTCTGTGTAGAGTTATAATAACAATAATGTCTTGCCGAAGCCTGGCAATAATGAATATGAGTAGTGTTTGGAAAATATTTTTATCTATTACAGAATTTCTTCTCAAAATCTGTCAGACTGGTTGGTGTTGGGTGACACAAAATCACAAAGAAGTTGAACTGATACTGTGAGCAAAATTTACTCAGAACAGTAGAAAAACAAGGATTCTGTTTATTCAGCCAGGTTCAGGAAATTCAGCAAATAAGGCATGAGATAGTGATATGATAATTCAGATTTCAAAACTAATAAGTAATACTTGTGTTTTTGTTAAAAATCTTGAAATCGTCTATTTTCTGGTGTTAAAACAACAATGCAGCTATTATATTGCATGGCTGGCTCCACTGAGTCTAAGGTAGTATCTGGGATTCACACAGAAGTTTAGGAACAAAATCAGTAATTAATTACTGATTTCTTTCATCTAATATTGATATTTGTTCAGAATGTAATTTAACAATAATTCTCAAAGCATTTTATAAATATGAAGCTAATCTTCACAGCATTGCTATTAATAACTCAAAAAATTATTTGTACTCTTCAGTTCAAAAACCAAGGGCATATGCCCTTGCCTGATCTTGTATCTACTCTTTTAGCAAATGCAAACATTAGAAAATGAATAGGTGTTTCTGCTAAGAGAATCACTTGTTTCTTATTCTATATATTTAAATTGGTTTTAATCATTGACACTTCATATATAACACATCCTTTATCCCTCTCCGCTGCACACATGCTCTAAATTTAATTAAAATAACTGAAATGGAACTACAGATAATTTGTTTTTTAAATAGACTGCCACATGCTCCATTTACATAAAACCCATTAGTTTGCATTAAATACAAATTAGCTGCTGATATGAGTTAAATCACATATAAATAGTTCAGAATAGCCTCAGACCCACATGTTTTAATTAATATAACAGTTAACCAGATTTTCTTTAAGGTAATCAAGACTCTCACTCATTCATTCTTCAGAACACTAGGCCAGAGAATTAAGGGCTGTCCTCTAACACTGTTATTTTACCAATCAAAGACAGAGAAAGTAGGAGAAATGCACAGATTTATGCATTTTTAACAAATATACTGCTTTAAAATGATTCTGCAACTGCCATACTAAAGACAAAAAGAACAAAATCTACATTGTGGGGAGAAGATGCTGAAAAACTTTGAAGTCTTGAATATCTAGTTGTTGCAGAATATTTGGGATATCATAAAATAACTGTGAAGACACTCTTTCTTACTACCCCTTCTGAATATAAAAGCAAAATACAATAAGACAAAAGAATGATTTAAGACACCTCTTGAGGAATTGTCATATGATGAAAGTAGTCATTCAAAACTATGACATTTCCCTCCAACAGCTAGAAATACAAGAAAAATAGTGTCATTCCTAGGTAATCATTTCCTCAGCTTTCAAAATGGTCACACCACCAGTTTGTTTACATGAGTTCTGCAATTAGTGTGCTTGCTGAAACAGAACAAAACACTGCCAGAAGCTCATCTTAATGGCACCCTGCTAGTAAATGTTTCTCAAGTTTGTACCTACACAGAGCCATAAACGACATTTCGGCATATATTTCAGGAACTTTAAAATTGCAACATATTTTGAGAAAGCATATATGTAAAGGCAACGGAAGTGATATCCCTGAGCTCTTTATACAAATTCAAAATTCACAAGATTAGAGGGATCTTTAAACAGTGATGTTTAACAAATCAAAGAAACAGCACTCCATGGAATCCAAAACACGACAAATTCAGTACCACTGTAATGAAAGAAAAAGATTTGGTGGGGAGGGGGAAAGTAGTTAAGTAGTCCAGCTGTATGAATTCTTTGGCAGAATAGAGAGCAAGTGAATAATTGAAGTAGCAGTAATGTAGGAATTGTACAGCCATTACAGGTTTTGGACAAGTTAGATTATCAGTGATTGCAAATGATTCATGCTGTTTTGCTGCTATGGTTACACAAGGTCAGAGACAATACTGAAAGACTGGACACCTAGTTTAATATCAAGTGTAAGAAGCTGAGCCACGTCATCACTCTATGAAAAAGTCAGGTCCAAATGACACACCATCTTGCAAGGTCAAGCCCTGTTTGTGCAAAAGTTGGGCTGAAATTGGTCTCCCATCCAGACAGTAGAAAAGTTCATTCCTGAATGAATGTGATAGCATTAAATCTGCTCTTTGAGTTTCCTAGTGCTTGTAGCATATGGTCCTTAACTGCATTTTTTTTTAAATTAAAGATAATTTTTTCTCAATTCCAAACAAAGGTGTATGTATTACAGAGGAGTTTGACAGAAACATCAAAACTAAAATGCCCTAAAACTGATTGTAAAATTCAACGTGGTATAGAAGTATTTATATTTAACAGAAGGAGATTTGATCTGATGTCTCTAATTTGGCATGCATATACACTCAAAGTAATTCTATTCTGATCAGTCAGGAAGAACAGAGCATAATTAGCAAAGAATTAGTCATCCTAGATTCACTGATTCATCTTAGCAGTGTTTTACATAAAGTATTAATACACAGTGCATAATACGCTATGTGTCTTAATTTTTAAATGATTTAGGAATTTTAAATACAAGTAAGGTTCTCTAATGAATTAGGATTGACACTAATATTCCAAAGAAATGCACAAAGATTACAATAAAAAACAATTCTTAGATATTTAAATAAAAACAAAGAAAATATTCTACATGATAACATCTTTGAAAAGAAAGAGGAATATTCATTATTCATATTAAAACAAAAAATATATTTAGTACCACATCTGTTTAACATGGATGTTCACTCACACATTTTGCTACCCATGGCAATGGAACAGCCTTAATTCCATTTGCATTCCTCCAGAGAGGTAACTATCCATAAAGACTGAGTAATTTTAGCCAGTGAATGTCAGTGAAATAAACACTGCCAAAACAGCTATTTTGCTTCTTAAAAGCCAGTTTTTGTAGTAAATTATTCATGGTAAGAAACAGCAGGATAGGCTATGCCAGTTTCATCAGTGTCATATTGTATCTCTTCCAAGGTACAACAGACTATAACAGGTATGATGTATCACAACAAAAGGTGAAGCATGAACAGACAAGTAACCCCCAAAATACCCAAATATTTTCAATAAGCCCAGTAACTTAATGTAGGAGCATAAATAAAGCAAAATCTAGCCTTTTTTGAAAACTGCAATCACTAACCAAAGATCCAAGCCTTGAAAACTTTTAAGTACTACTAATCAGAGAAGATTCATGAACATATGAACTCAGGACAAGGAACAAGTTAATTGAAAAAAATTTTCAACTGTTTTGCTGTATTTCAGCAAATAAATATTCTCTCTCTGACTCTAAAAGCCTAACAAAAATTATTATATGCTGTGGCAGGATGGTTACATAGAATTGCTTCATATTGATTATTTTCCGTAATATAAGGTCCTGTGAAAACCCTTAAAAGCAGATATTTCTTATAAGGGCATATAGTCCTGTAATCAAGTAATAAGTATTCTGACCTATTTTAAAAATTTGATTCACGGTAAATTCTTAACACTCCAAATTATCTTCTGAACTTCAGAGGTTTTGACAAAACAGAACTTCTAACAGTTATTTCTTTTCCTCCCCCATCCTAATAATTGTCTTTTTGTTATTTCACTGATTTTCCTAGGATATGATAATACAGCCTTCTCAAAGAAAATGAAAAGAGACACAGAAGTTACTTCACACTGGCATTGACTCAAGGCCGTTCTATTTTTATAGGCAGCATTGAAGTTACATTTTAGTCAAGTCTGGTTTCATTAAATGACATTGTAAATACAGTTTGATCAGTTTTGAACAGCAGTTGCAGTGTAATTAGCACCACTTAATGGAATAACGTAACTGAGGGGCATATTGTTATTAATCAAATTCCAGTATCAAGCTATCTGCTGTAATAATGGGACTGATTATTGACTGATGAGCTGCTCAGCCTGGAAACTGACCCTAACTGAATCCTGTCTTTCCAAAAAGGAGCAGACAGGTAGAGACCTCAAAACAACTTGTTTCTAGCACTTTCATGACACAGATCTATGCCCAGTACTATAAAACGTAAGGCATTACATTTTCAAATAAAGAACAAAATAATGTAAGAATGTTAGGACCTGAAAATATAAGACAATTAAGAAGTTTTCTTTAAACTAAACATGCAAGATTTACCCTCTCATAGTCACGAAACTCTGAAATACCACTGAGAACTTACCCATGATGTGTGGGTAACTCCTACCAATGTAAAAATATTTAGGTCTTCTGTTTAGAATCTAAAGAGATCACGAATTATAAGTTTACACAGGTATCCATGGAGAGGTGAGAGCCAACTGAAAATTCTTGTGATTCTTACAATACTGAGGTGATAATCTGCCCAGCATTTGATGGTCTTTGTGCCACGTACATCATACTATTATCTCCTCTTAATTCTGGGAGCAGAGCAAAGCAAAACAACAACCACAACAAGGATAGAAAGGAGAGTGTTGTAGGTTTTTTCCCACCTGGATTTCCTAAAAAAGCGCTGTGACATGCTTGCTGACTTTGAATACCTTCCCTTCCAAGACTTTCATTCTGAACTGGTAATGTTCTGTATTGCTTCTGAGTTGATCAGAGAGGGATCTAAAAACCATATTCAAGCAGAAATTCAGTCTGTCATCTAAATCTCATGGCTGCTGCAGCAGACCAGAAATTCTACAGAAGCGACAGCTCCTTCAAAAGTACCTGAGATACATGAAGCACTTCAGGAAAGCAGAGTACAGGAAGAGCTTTGTAGTAGTAATCACTGTAACAGAAAAAAATCAAAACCAATACGAACAACAAGTTTATGTTGTGAAAAATATTGCCAATATTAAACCAGCTGCTTCAGGAAAGTATCCTTATCTTTCTAATACCGGGAGTATGTATCTTAAATTCAAGTGTAGTTCAGCAATGAAGTATCCCATTCTATCTCAAAAATTAGGATTATTGTTTAAGTAAATTTGGGCACTCAAATAAATGAAGTCTGCAGTGAGATTATTAACAATATTGGTGCTTAGATTACAATTATTTCATGCCTGTTTTGACTTCCCACCAAGGTGCATCTGTTAAATGCTTGTTCCTAGCACACATGCTGATTTGTACAACCATGACATAATAGCTCTATTTTGAATTATATCTATTTTTTAGCTTCCACCCCCAAAAATAATGGCAAGAATGTATTTTTTAAAAAAGCTACAGAATACATTCCAGAATAAAAATCTCTGGCAGACAATTAATAAATGGTAAACTCTATCTAAACTTGTGGTTTCATGATCAACTGAAATCTATCAAAATTTATGGTCTCTATTCATCCCTGCCCACGGCTCAGCAGAGGTTTCAGGATGTTCCTTGGATATTATGTAGGAGTTGTGATGTTGAGTCATGACTGGATTTGAAGGTTTAAGGGGAGATACCTTTTTTTAACATGTAAGAAATTACTGGGGTTAACTGGGATTATCTCTAAGGGTTTCTTTGCTAATAGAGAAACAGAACTCTGGACTATTGTCAAAAAAACTGAAATAATATTTTCAAGCAGAAAATTTTCAGGCTAGATAGTTCCTCAGTTACAACTATGAAATGATATGATATTTAGATATATAATCTACAGAATTATGCTTTCCCCTGATTATATATTATGCATCCAAATTACAGCTACATTCAGACTCATTAAACTGGATTGGCAGACTTTGCACATATTCATATAAACTGTTGGTTCATACATTAAACTTCGGGTGAAAAATTAAAGTAGAAATTGACAATGAGGCTATTTATTCTTATGGATTTAATTACTGTATGTAATATAGAACCAATTAGAGAATGAGATCACAAAAGAGACAGTATCCAAGAGATCTTTCAGGATTTCACAACAGAAGCAGTTTGTGTACATTTTTGTTTCATTTAATTTGCTTTCATAATATCCAGGCTTCACTGTTCAAGTTTTTAAAAGACTTGTATTTACACTGCTTTATTTGAAAAATGACTGATATTTCATTTGGGTCTTTTGCAATCCACTTTAGA
>JANRMJ010000030.1:176215-193077 GCA_025584955.1 Alethe diademata
GCTAATTTTACTTCTCAAAATCCTCCTGTGATTACGTTAGTAATAAACTCACTTTGTGACATTAAATTGAGCCTGTTTTGCCCTTGGAAGGTTTTCTCCTGGTCCTTATCTTAGCTCATGAACCCTCTATTAATTTTTCTCTTCCCAGCTGTGGCTGGGGAGGGTGAGTGAGCAACTCTCTTGGGTGCCTGGCATTGGGCCAATGTCAAACCATGACAATTCCCCACCAGCCCCTGCTCTTTAGGACAAGGTCCAGCACCACACCTCTGCATTTTCATTGATTCCTCTGAAGGCTGGCCATGAGTTCCCCATGAGACAGCTATGCTGACACTTCCCCATTATTTTTATCCCAATGTCTGCTAATGGTATTCTTCATCATAATTTTTTTAGAAATTTCTCAGGTGCAGCATGCAGACTTGATGAAGTGTTCCTTTTCTAGACTATTTTAATGGAATTAAATGTGATTATTTTATAAATTTTAGGTAAACATTGTAAGACAGCAGTTTGTTCCTCTTTCTTCTAAGCTCTTGCTCTAAATCCTCTTCTACTGACACTGCACAAAATCCTTTCCAATTCATGTCCTATAATAAAATGTTGCAGCATTGGAATTCCTAAGTCTCTTTCAAACTAATTGGTGAAACAAAGAATTCTCTTAATTTTAAGGTTAAAAAATTTCATTGGCCAAATATAATTTCCATATTCTTTGGGAAGCATCTTGATTCTACTGTGTTAAAAAGGATGTGATCACTAGTTTTCATGGCTACCAAGTTGCACAACTACTTTTAAAACTTTCATGTTGTCTAAACATAGTTTAACATTTGACTTGCCAAATTATATGCCCTTTTTCCTCTGAAAAATACTACCACCTTTTGAAGATTTTCTAATAGTTTTTACTACATTGCTAAATCATGACTCTTTGAGGTGGGATTATTTAAATATATATTATCCTTATTGCCTGTAAACTGTACTGTTACCATTTTATCACTTGCAAGAAATAAACTGGATTTTTGCTGTGTGTTTTAAGTTATTTTAACAATTTTTTCAAGGAGCTCTCTTTTCCACAGCTTAACATTATTCCATGCATCTTCTAAATTTTTTTTCACTGATACATATTGAATTTGATTATGTGCTCTTCAAGGTCTTCATAAATGATTTATACATAGGAGTTGAAAGTATAATGTTTGCTGATGAGGAGCTGTTGAGTCTCTCAAAGGTAACGAGACCCTGCAGAAAGACCTCAAAAAATTAAAGGGCTGGATAATTACCAAATGTATGCAGTTTTAAGAACTCCCAAGGGGCAGGCACCAACCTTTTTTCTCTGGTGACCAACAACAGGACCCAAGGGCATGGCACAAAATTGTGTAAGGGGAAGTTTAGACTGGATATCAGGAAAAGTTTCTTCATCCAGAGAGTGGTTGCACAGTGGAACAGACTCCCCAGGAAAGTGGTCACAGCACCAAGCCTGGTCAAATTTTGGACAGTGGTCTCAGGTACATGGTGGGATTCTTGGGGTGTCCTGTGCAGGGCCAGGAATCAGACTAAATTACCCTTGTATGCCTTTTCCAGCTCAGGTTATTATATGATTCTAGGATTTCAGGTATTTGAAGCAGTTCTTGAACTTCTTCATTCATAGCTTTTTGAGGTGAGCCATGTATGTTGCTCACAACTGGTGGACTGAGTCAAAAACAGCTTCTTCCATTTGTGTTTACTATTTTATTACTAGACTCTGCTAATTTGTATAATTGTGATAATTGGGACATTTTACTACTTCTGTGGAGTAGGCTTCACAATCGTTTTTTGTCTTACGCTGTAAATTGTTTCTGACAACTCTTTGCTGCCTTCAACACATGCATATCTATAAACTTCCCATCCTATTCTGTGCAGTAAACTCAAAGTGCTAGTCCTCCCTTTGTTCTCTTTTTGCTTGTACTTGCCTTTCTTTGTCTCTCCTGATTACTAGTAATTTTTAAATTAAAAAAAAGTTGAATGAAAGAAGGCACAGGTCTATTTCTGCTACTTTTGTCTTCTCATTGTAAGGAAAACACACCACTTTTCCTCTGCAATTTCCTGCATTTGAGGACAAATAATTAGAACTGAATGAGTGAAATATGCATAAAATTTTAAAAGTTTGCTTTTTCAAATGTAAGTTAATGTCTTCAAGGACTTTCTGCTGACAGTTAGCATGCCTCAGAATATAGCCAAGCCTAGCTTACTCAGAATAACTTCTGAATGTTTTCATCATTTGCTGAGTGACAAACTTCAGATTCTGTTGACTCAGAGATCCAGTGCATTATTTTTTAACCTCCAAATATTAAAGAATAGAAAAGCTATCTCAGAGTACAACTATATTTATGTTAAACTAAGATTCTCATCCTTATGCAAAAGATCTGTGGTTTAACTTGGCATTTTCATTTTTTTCTAAATTTTTTGAAGGAACCAACCATCAATAAAACTTTTGTAATATTTTCCCCTCCTTGCTTTCTTGGGGAAAGACTCCTCTAGAAATAGTGATAACAAATTAAATGAGAACTCAATTTACTTTACTCTAATGAACAGCAACAGTGTAGACAATCCACTTTTATGTATAGAAACATAAGATAAAAGGAAAGTCACAGTGTTGTTTGTTTTTAAAAACGTGGAAAGAACAATGAAGACAAAATTGAAATATTTCAAGCTCAGGACTTATTTGAAACAACATTCACTGACTCCATTATATATTCCACCCTTATTAGTACTGTTCTTCCACTGCAAAATTAAAAGAACAGAAAGATCTCTGTACTCAATCCATCATTTGACCAATTATTTTTGCATACTTGTGTCTAAAGCCATTATGCATTTCTATATCAACCTTGAGTTGCAGAGATTAGTGCCACGGCTTAAGAACAGAGAAGATGATCTGTATTGTTAGTGGATTTTTTCACATACTTGTACAAATAAGATTAGATGCAGTATGAAGAGCAAGCTGTAAGTACATGACATTTTCCCAATAAGTGTTTTTCATTATATTGAAGCTTACATAAAACTCCTGCCACATCAAATTTTGTAACTCTGTTCCATGTGTCATTTAGGATTTGAATTCTGACAGTACCTCACTTTCTTGACAAGAACCATAATTTCTGTTACAAAATATTTTGGTTTTGCATACTAATCTATTTAATCATGCAAAATACCCAAGTTTAGATATATCATGTTGAAAAAAATCCTCTGGAGCTTATGTATGCTCAGAAAAAAATCTTTTGCTAACATCTGTGTCTTTGAACAAGAAGAGGTAGATTAGGTCAGACATGATCAGGTATTTGTTTTCACACCTGTAGACACTTCACATTCAGTCCTCCAGATCACACTTGGGATTAAGTAGGAAGTGCTGCTATAAAGACCAACAAAATATTTAAAATTATGAAAACAGAAGTATATATAAATCAATAACAATCTTACAATTAACATCAACGTTGTCCTGATAACACTTATAACTGAGATGTAAGTAAAAATTAAAAGCTTTCCCAGGATAAATGCACAATTTTTCGTCCAAGTGGAAGGTATCTTTCCTTAACTTGGAAAAGGTATTTGCATTTCAATATAAAGATATCTTGATGAGGAGTTATTTCATGGTAACTACCACAGTACAGTGATATTAAGATGATTATAAAATATTTCTGTGTGGAAACAATTCCTAGGGCACTTTCTTATTATAAATGGAACTTCATAGAATAATTGTTTCTTTTATATTTTTTGTTTTTTTCTTTCTAAAGATATCCAAAATATTGCTTTATGTGATATATATATAAAACTCTAAGGTCTGGGAAATTATATCAGTATGAATAAAATAGTCCAAGATGCAGTATTTCACATGTGTACTGCTCCCAACAAAATATATCACCATGATGATATACTGCAGTATGATTCAGAATATTTAACAGCTGTAGATTTATTAATGAAAAAAATATATACATTTATTTTAGAATACTTAAAAATGAGTAAGGACTAATAAACCTCAGTGTTTAAGTAAATCATGAACACTGGGAAAAAAGGTTTTATTCATTCTATGGCTTTCCACAGTAATAAATTTATTTCTGCTGTGAAGTTTCTAGTTTCTGTCTTATTTAGGTCTAGATATTTGACTAGACATACAAATTTTTGATCCAACATAATCTGACATACTAATTTGTAGATTTGTGCATGTTATATAATAACTATCCTACCTTTTGAATCACTAAAGAAATTTACCCAGGGATGTTAAAAAAGTAGTTATCTGTAAAATATTTTAGCAACAGATGTGAAATTTTAAAAAATTCAGTGATTTTTCCAGTTATCCCTCTGTGTGCTCTTAATTGCATAGAAGTTAAACAGTTTTGTGATGAAAAATAACAAGGGGTTCCGAAATTTATAATGTTATTCTAGATGTTTGTAGCAGAATCACAAAAGTAAATGCAGCTTTTTGGCATTTTTTTATCCAGATATCAATGCAGAATATAAAACTCACTTGATTTTCCAGGATGAAGGACTATATTTATTCCTTTTGGAAAATAGAAAGCCATTTTAAAATAATCTATTTTGAATTTCCAGTTACACAGAAACTAAAAGACTCTGGTTTTGGTGTATTCTTTCTTTCACTGGCAACAGGCTATAATATTATCATAATTTCATTTTATGATGGACCCAGCAGTTTCTCTGCCTAATAGTCCTCCTATGCTTTCAGTATCATTGTAATGATTGCAAGACATTAATGCCTCCTGCAGTGTTTAAAATGGCTTCAGTATATAACATAACACATTTTTATAAGCAAGTGACACTGCCTTGTGTTTTCTGTTCTCCAAAATAATTTCAAATGCATAGCACAAGTTCAAGTAAATGTGTCAACAAGCAAGACTGCAGTACCACGAAAAGAGATTATATTTTTGGAGATTTTTTGTTAAAATTTTGTTGTATCTCCTTGCAGTAGCTAAAGAAACTAATAAAGGGTACTAAGGTGTAAAAGAGCATATGAGAAAATTTCAGATACTGAGTCTTCGACTTTTTTTTAAAGAAATATTTATTTTCCACTTATAGAAGTCTTCATGTTTCTAATCTTGAGATTCTATTATCAAAATCCTAGTCCTTTTCTTGATAGACCGTTTGTAAATCACTGAACTAATGCCTAAATTATGGTTTATTTCTGAATTCTGGTTGTGTCTAATCATGACAAAAGAGGAAGCAGTTAAGTTTCCCCAAGATGCTAGCTGTTCAGATTTTTCAAACTAAGAAATCAATAATGGGGTGCAAATGTCCCGTCTGTAAGCATCCACCTTCTCTAGGAAGCTGCTGTCTACTGCTTGTGCAAGAATACGCAGTGCATCATCAGTTCCTGGGAGTCCATATTTTATGGATTCCAATGAAAAACAGAAGAGGAAAATATCAAATTCTCGCAACCTGATATCTTAACCAAGTGCCAGTTTACAGGGGAATTCTACTGCAAATGGTAGTTGAATTTTGTGGCAGTGCATACTGCAGCTTTTCTAAAAGATGCAATTTGAAACCCAGCCTGCCTGTTAAGCAGGCATTACCTAGGTGAGAATCCCAGCTCATCTCTTGGACCTTAAGTGCAGATGTATCACTGGTCGAGGAAGTGAGTGACAGAAATTGTAACCAACCACCTGTGCGAGCCCGGGAAAACTCAAGCACCCTATTTAAGCGTGCGCACAAAGAATAAAGTGGTATAAGTTTTGTTACAGTGAACCAAGAATGTCCAGTGTCATGTCTTTGTCTCCGACCCAGCACCTCCCCAGAGGGGACGGATGCAACAGAAACAACTGTATCAACTGTAATAGAATTTGAATATCAAACTACTAATGCTTCATGGCATACCGAAAAAGAAAGAAAATCTAGTCTTCTTTTTATCTTGGAATCCAATGTAGGCAAGTTTCATTCAAATAATCTTTCTGAAAGGAAAGAGGAAGGGGGAGAGGGAGAAGAAAGCGGAGAGGGAAACTTTGGCATGATGCTAGCTTCCAAGCTGTGGAGTTATGCTTCATTTCTCTGTGTTTGAAAAACTTCCGTCAAATTTACCATGGTGTTACAAGACTGCCCTTACTAAAAACTGTTTTAAACTTAAAATTATACCAGCTACTCAGGACTCAGTGGTACTGCACAGTCTCTGTCTGACAACTGCTAACTCATTTGTCAGCTATTTAAGTCTCTGAATGCTTTCATCCAGTCACTACTACCATTACTCCTACTCAGTAATGACATATCTATTGTATAATGGTTACTGTGCTGAAACTGATTACTGTACATCATATATCATATATCCCAAACAAACTATGAAATTTTCAGATGCTTTCAGAGATTTTAAACATCAGGTACTTAATTTAGAATTCTGCTTTTATATTGAAAGGAATTATTACTTGAAGAGAAAGCAAGGTCAAAAAGTTAAATAATGTGACAGAGAAGAAAATAGCTGTATTGCTATAGACACCTGAATGAAGTCTTTTAGAACCTGAAGGCTGTAAGCGAAGAGTAAAGCACAGTAATTTAGATAAAGAAAATGACAAAGAAAATGTGCATTGAGCTGCAGTCATCCTGCACTGGGCTGATGATGCATGTATATTCCTATTGTCTGAGATGTGGTATCATTAACTGATAAACTGTAACACAAACAGAACAGGTCCAGAGCCTAAATATGTTCTGTCTATAAGAATATGGCCATCAAGTGTATGGGTAATGACTTTTAATTGTCCTCACTTAACAGCTTTCTCTTTGGGGGGTTATAAATGAAGACTGGAGAACTAAGCATTCAGGAGGAACAAACAGGGCAGTTCTAAGGCCAAACTGCCATAGACAATACACAGAAGCCTGATAGCTATGAAAAAGATTGGAAGCACAGCCAGTGGTTTTAATAATGAAACTTATTTACATATTTGTTGGGAAATACAAATGTGAATAGGCCAGCAGTGCTTTTGTATGTGTTCTCTGGAGCAAAGGAAAGATGAAGAAAATGATTGAGGGAAGACTTTCTCCAAGTGTGATTTTCCCCAGCAGTTATTAAGTCAAAAACAAGAAATTAGTCTGGATTGATTAATTAAAATTAGATCTTAAAACAGGAGAACTTCTAGGAAGGATCTCAAGAGACATGAACCTGGCAAGGGATAGGGGATAAAAAAAGAAGAAGAAAAGACAGTAATTCCTTATAAGGCAGGTGTTAAAAAAGTCTCTATATTGAGTATTAAATGCAAATTATCCTAAGGCAAATTTAGACAGAAAGTGTAGCAAATTTCCACACTAAGCTGTTCAGTGTCCTCACACTCAAACAGGAAGCACTAAGCGAGTAGCAAAAATGGTAAATGTTTAAGGACAGGCACAAAAAACCCAGAAGAACATAGGCCCAAAATTAGAAAGGTCAAGCCTCAAAATGAGATACAACTAGCAGGGAACATAAAGGGCAAGAACAAAACATATTACAATTAGATTAGGAGGAAACCCAAGCAAAGAATTAGTCCATGACATATAGATACTGGAGGCTAATGACAAAAAATGTTGAGAAGTCTGACATGTTTAATGCCCTCTTTTGTTTCAGTTTTCACTGAAAAGGTTAACCTTAATCAGACAATTAATTATCAATGACAGAAGGTAGTGAGAATGTAAACTGAACTAGAAAGATTTTCACTGTTCTCCACCTACCTGCGTCGAATGAAATTCTCCCTAAATTATGTGGAATAATGCCTGTAACAACTTCTGATTGCCTTTGAGGCTGGCTGGGAACCTGAAAGCTGGAAAAAGGCAATGAAGTGAAATAAAATAAAGGAAAATAAGGGGAGCTAAGAATGTTCACTTATAAATTAAGTTCAGTTACCTAACTCAGATTGTCCAAGGTTTTTGCCTGATATAATATCCCTCTCCACTGATGAGACAAGGAAGATAGTTCTGTCCAAACATACCTAATTTATAATATAGATTATATTCATAGTGTATATCTTAAGAAAAAATACTAAAGTGGATTCTGAATTATAGATTATTAACCTTAATTTCTTATGGCCTCACATGATTTTCTGGAAGATGAGAAAGAATATTCTAGAGTAGAGTACAAAACTCTGGGGTTACAGTTGTCTATGTAACTGAAATTACAACTTCAATAAAAACAGAGAGGGTCTAAGAAAGTTTTTTGCAGTGGTCAATACAAAGTTTAGCATTGTTCAAGGGTTTCATTAGTAACTATGATGACAAAATATAAACTAGAGTGTAAGGTAGGTGACGAACTAGATTTGAAAAACCTGTAGTGTTTAATTTTTTGGGTTTTCTAAAGTACAAGGATAAAGTAAGGATTCACTAGTGACGGGTTCACAATCCATGCCTATCTTAAATTTTTTTATAACAAAATGGGTGATAAAGTATGGTATTCCCATATTATATTTGCAGACATACTATTCTGGATATAACTACTTCCAGAACAAACTAATTTTATAATCACCTTGAAAAATTTTTAAAATACTCTGAAATAACACTGTTATGTAGTTTTATGAGCACTAACAAGATTAATTGAACAGCAACCAGCTAGCATAGCTTGGACTCAATTCTACAAAAGCTGACCTGGAAATTAGGGGCCATCAGAGCCTGAATGTGAACAACAGCTGTGCTATTGTTTAATGGAGGCAAAAACCCCTAAATTAATTTAATATCTAATTTTCATATGAAAGATGCAAAAACATGCATGAAACTTGTGAAGTACTGTTTCATTCTATGGCAACGGAGTGTAGTGAGGGCTTGTTTGGTATGTACATCTTGTTTTTGGGATTACGCTTCAGGATTGTCCCGGTTTGAAGGACAGGTGTCTGCCAATAAAGGCAGAAGCTCCTCTTTGAAAGAGAGAATGTAATTCCTCCCCCTCCTGAGTATTATAATTTTTGAATCAGGAGCTCTCAGGTAGAGATAAGAGGGTAGGAGTAACAGCTCTTTACTAATATATCTAACCGTACAAACAGAAATAACAGCAGCTATTAAAATTAACAACAAAACAGACCAAATAACTCAGTTCCAGTTCCTTCTTCAGCCGCAGACACACTGCCTGTGTCTGTTCCCGGTGGTGAAAGGCGTGGCAGGGCCTGCGCTGCTGCGGAGGTGGCAGACGGGAGCGGGGGAAGGTGAGGCGGAGGCCGCAGCAGCAGCTGTGTCCCACGTAGGAGAAAAGGGTGGAGGAAGGGCTCTCCGCTCACCGTTTGGGTTTTTTGGTGGTCAGCTGTGGTCTTAGAGGTAGTAGGCTGGATGCGGAGCAGATGCAGGGAAGTGTCCCACAGCACAGAGCCTGCCTTCCCCGGCGTTCAGACCATATAGCTGGAGACGGGGGGCCTGTCACCTCAGACCCTGCCGGCGAGAGTGAAAAATAACCCCAGAAGCCAGCCCCCACCTACCCCTTTGTCTCGAGTTCTGAAAAGAGCCTGGGTGTGACCCGGCAGGCTTCCTTAGCATAATAATGGTAAAAATTCTTTAAACTGGACAGTAAGAGAACAAACCCCAACCCCCAATAAGGATAGGTATAAACAAGTCAGAAGAATAAAAACTAGAAATACAAACACAACCACAAATCTGCATATTCTATATAAAGGAAAGTAATTTGAGAGGAAGAAAACCAGGACATCTTAGGAAGTAGTAGAGAAAGTGAAGACTGAAAGATGACTTGGCATTCCCACATTTGTGTTTGCCATGTTAATGTTAAAATAAGTCTCAGCAATTCAATCAATTTCGTTTTGGTTTCTGCACTCTGTTCTTAGAGCTCTAAACACATGGAGTCCTCAAGAAGAGTATTTAAAACTTTTGCAATAACAGGAAAACATTTGACTGTTTTGTTTGCTGCAATACTTAAAAGATTTTCCAATTTCCAAAAAGAAAAACTAGAATTCTATGGTAACTCTCCCAAAACCACTAGTTGGGGTAAGAATATTCTGTGACTTTTTCCTTGGATAAAAGGGAGCCATCCTGTCACCAGGCAGAATTTTCTATCATATATTATACAGAACATGGCAAGAGTTTATGCTAATTACAGTACAGTAAGAACAGGATGGCAGGGATTTTTACCTGAATAGTACAAGCGTTTCTGTTTGTTTCTTAGTTTGTCACTTGAAATATTTTGGATTACTAGAGCATAGAAACAGAAAATTCTGGATAGTCAACTCCTTGAGAAACTTTTGGGTTTATCCATAATGTTCTTCCATGGGCAATTTCCTGAGTTCCACAGAAAATGTAAAGTTTGTGAGCAGATGATGTAGGAGAGAAGGGATGCCAACCGGAAAGCATCTGGATAGGCTTCAGGGGGGTACAAACCTCATGAAGTTCAACAAGTCCAAATCCAAGATCCTGCAGTTAGATCACGGCAATCTCAGACATGAGCACAGAGTGGGAGAAGAAGACAGTTAAAACAGTTAAAACAGCCCTACAAAGTTGGACTAAGGGTTTATTGTGGGTGAAAAGCTGGACATGAGTCATCCACTCCCAGCCCAGAAAGCCAAGTGTGTTCTGGGCTACATCCAAAGCACCATGGGCAGCAGTTGAGGGAGAGGATTCTACCCCTTTGCTTGGCCCTCAAGAGACTCCTCCTGGAGTATTCTGTGATTTTTTTCCAGCATAAAAAAATACGTGGACCCGTTAGAGCAGTGGAGGGCCATGAAGTTGGTGAGAGGGATGGAATACATCTCATATAATGAGAGGCTGAGAGCGATGAGGTTGTTCAGGCAAGAGAAGGTTTAGGGGAAATCCCATTCTGGCCTTCAGGTAGGATTATAAAAGAGAGGGAAAACAACTTTTTAATGGGCAGATAGTGATAGGGCAAAGAGAAATTGTTGAAAACTGGAAGATGAGATATTTAGATTAGATATTAGAGTGAAATTCTTTACTGTGAGGGTGGTGAGGCGTGTAACATTGCCCAGAGAGGCTGTGACACTCCCAAGTCTTCAAGGTCAGATGGGGCATTGCACAACCTACTCTAGTGGAAATCTCCTGCCCACGGAAGGAGGGGTTGGACCTAGATGATCTTTGATGTCCATTTGAACACAAGCCTTTCAATAATTCTGTGATTTTATGAAACACAATAACAGAGAAGTGTAACACAAGGCAACCTGAAAGAGGAGCCACAATTTTCACACTTATTTTTTAAAAAGTTTTAAAATTATTTAGAAATAGTTAAATCAACACCAGAATATCTTAGCACAGTAATTTCATTAATTTGTGCACATAATGAATACTTCAGGATAAAATATATTTTGTAAGTAAGCAAGGAATTACCTTTAAGTTACTACAACTTAATTACATCATACAGAATTAGAATTGCTTTTTGAAAGATGAGTTTCCATTTTTCTGAAAACACTAGATACATTCCCTGACCTTTTGGGTAATCTATCATAGCCCAAAATAACACAAGAAGCAGTATCTTGGGTTTTTCCTATTACATGAGTCATTTCACATTTAATTTTTCTTTTTTTTTTTTTTTGATTGTTGTTTACAGGAGAACTATACAGAGTATGCTTCTGCATATAGTCCAAAATCAGTCCATGAGAATCCTGTGACAGACTATATTTCAGATTTTTGCTGTTTGGAAGTTCCTCCACTGAAGTGAACAAGCCCTCTATCAAATGGAGATTAGATGCATGTTCTTCTTCTAAAAGTGTCAGTAGCTGAGCTTTCAATATAAATTTTTTGCAGCTCCATCTGGGATATCATGTCCTCTATGACACCAGGAAATGTATCATGTTGGTATAATTTAAAGACAAAAACGCATCAACAGATTTTCCATATGGTATCTCCCTCATTAGAATTAATATGAATAATATACAAGATATGTACGTATACACATAACCTACAGAAATCCATTTGCTTGTAATATATGAAAGAAAAAGAGAATTTAAAAAGTAAACAGGGGGACCTCTTTGCCTTGATGCCTATTTGTCCATATTTCACTCAGAATGCTTTGTTAACATAAACTTTAATGTTTGCAAATATTTTTCTTTGCAGGCTTCTGCAGTCAAATGATATCAAACCATTATTGAACTCAAAGACTGTTTCAAAGCTCTGTCAGAATGTTGGCCACTAAAGAACTCAATGTCTGGCAGATGCTCAAGAATAATGATATGCTCCTCACTACAATTAAATTCTAACATCCTCACAACTAAAAATGGGCACAAAATTGTATTCTAATGGGTGCCAGCTACAGAAATAGCTCAAACAACTTAACAGATGCAAAGCATTTTGTATGTTTTAGCTTTTGATTTTAAAGCATCTTATAAATTGATACCAGACTGCAACTTACATGTCTTTATTCAGGAACATGTAGGTATACAAATTACTTTGTCCAATCAAAATGGTGATCTTAATACTCTATGGATTTCTCATTGCACAGTTCTTCAAAGCAGTGAAGAAAATGTGAACAAAATTATTCCAGAAACAAAACACAAGATCAAAAAATTTTCCAGTATAAGAAAGCAGAAGGAAGAACTTCTACTAAAACTCCTTAACAGAATTCTGTCTAGAAATCTTATCTACAGTCACAACCCAGAGAATACAAGTAGATCCAGCATTTCATCCTAGAATATGCCCACTGCTGCCAAGAAGCACTGGGATTAATTCAAAGACAGTAAAGAAAGATAACAGAAGATTGCACAGAACAGGTACAGAAGTCATTTTGTTGTGTATTTTCTAAATATTAATCACCTAATATAGCTTACAAATAGAAAGTAATAAAAATTTGCGTAATCTATTTAGACCCAGGTCCACTCTAATGGCATTCCTCAGCTACAGCTGCTTTACACACAAATCCAGTCTCATTTATGCTTATCCCCAGTGAAACAGCCTTCATTTTTTAACAAATATGCCAGGTTTTCTTCATCTTTGACAGTCTCAGAAAAGTGACTAAGTCTGACAATAATTAGAATTGTTGATGCTAAGTTCATCCTGAATACATCTTCCATGCACCAGTGAAAATACAGAACTAGTTTTTATATGCCCATTTTAGCCTACCACATTTTAGATCTGACCTGTGGTCTCAGCCAGATATAAACCTGTAATAAGTTACTGGACTTGAAAGCTGACTCATACTTCATTTGAAAAAGGAACAATTTCAGAGTATGCAATTTTGAATCAACCTATAACCTTCATGTCACTTTAATTTCCCAATGTAAATGTATGACTGGACTGTTTTCAGCTACACTTGGAGCATAAATTGCTAGAACACCTTAAAAAACCTGTAGCAATGGATGTCAGTTTTTGTGTGTATTTTTAGATTTATTTGGTAATAGATTGCCTATAGAAATTTAATATAAAACCAAAATTATCTTCCTATATCTGATTAATAATTAAAAATTATACAGATTTTGTCTGAGTTAGCATTTCTCTCATATACGTGCAATTAATATAGAAAACACATTCATATTCAACCACTTTAGGCATTGAAGTTGTTTTTATAGAGAAAGAAATAAATATTGAAACCTATTTTTAGATATTTCCTCAACTGTTTTTATGCTAAAAATAAGGCAAGATGCAAATAATTTTCCCACTAGAATACTGTAACACCTATAGTAGTAATTTGCTGACAAAGTTATTCATGTTGATATGAGAGTAACAGGTAAACTGTAGAAGAAAATGCATGCAGCAATCAAGTATTTGAAGACGAACAAGTCTTTCCTTCCATCGAAAGAAAATTATTTTATAAAAGGATATATAAAATGCAAGGTGAATTTCTGTGATACTTATTCCTACCACACACAAAGAGAACAAAGTTTGATATATCTTGTGTGTCTGCAGTAGCAGATTCATGGGCTCGTGTGAGTAAAATAATCCCTATGATCCCTATTCATTAGCATACTTTAGTCACCTCTAAACTACACTGGTCAACTGTGAAAAGATAAGTTAATTCCTTGCTTCTGCTCTGGGGAATCGTAAGGGAAGTGGAGAAGCAAAGAAAAATCAAAACAGAGATAAAAAGCACAGCACAGCATATCTATTACGCTTGCACCTCTCCTCACTGTTACACCAAACTAGAGCAAAATATTTAGGAGCAAAGCCGTGCAATCCCATGAAAAACATATCTGTTTTGTGTAGACCTAGGAGACACTGCACAACTTGAATGCAAAACTTTTTCTGGTAATCCGAATGAGCAGGATGACAATGCAGCTTTTGCTTCAGATTGCGTAAGGCCAGAAAAAGTATAATACCACAGCATGTACCACACAGAATCTGAGCACCCCACACAAACTAAACTACATATTGTGGCAGTTTATAATATTTTCTGAGTAAAAACAATGAAAATAACGTTGATAAATAGTAAGACTAAAATTCATTTAAGTGTTACAGATCTTTTGGTAAAGCATGACAAAAGAAATAAATGAATGTTTGCAGGAAGTGTGTTATACTTACAGGACAGCACATAGGCCAATGTATACACACAGAAGTTTTTAACAGTCCAGAAAAACTTCAGACAAATTTGAGCAAAAGGTCACCAAATTATTTTAAAGGAGGCAGAAAAGATGATTTCTTCTTCAGGCAGGCTCTAACAGTCCAGGATTATCTCACCTGGAGGAAATGCATCCTACAACTTCATGTTCTATTCTCTCACCCAGTGAAATTTGTACTCCTTTCTTTAGAGAAGTTCATTCATGTGGCTGAAATAAGGAACTTGAGAGGGATTTTAAGCGTCCGTTTGTAAACAGCAATGATTATTTGGGAGCTGTGGATGGGATAAGGTACCTGCTAAATACTGCTCAGGTGGGTCCAACCTCACATGTATGTTTCCCTATGCCCAATGACTGATTGTCTTTTCATGCAGTTAAAGCATCAGGGACAAAAGAAATGCTTTTGTGGAATGGGACTTATTGATACTACCAGCAACAATAACAGTCACAAACAATAACTGAAAGTCAAGTGTTGAAGGTCAAATCTTTGAGGTGTAGTTTTGTACTTGAGACAAACACCCTATCTTACTGTTTTGAAAACAGGTATTTGTTGTATTGATTCAGATATAAGTTGCTATGGAACACACAAGGTATGTGAATGAAAAGTGGGACACTAGACACCACACTTAACTGATGATGAAAAAAGAATTTAGAAAAGAGCTGCGCATGCCCCAAAGGGCAAACTTAAATTCATTAATCAGCTTTGGAAACAGTCCAGGAAGAAAACAGATGGAGAGGATAAAATTGGTGAAAATTCTTTGAAAAATAAACACCAAGAAAAAATATATAGGAAGAAAAATGTAGTCCAGGAAACACAACTGTACCCTTTTCTGTGATTACCTGAGCACCATCCTCTGGAATCCAGCACAAGTATACAAATCGCAGTACCATTCCTCAAAACTTTTCAGTGCTGCAAGCACTGCAAGTGAAGTCACTGGGAACTGTGTGTTAAATACCTGGAGAGCTGGGTAGTACTGAAGATGACAATACTAAGGGAAGGAAAAACAAACCAACAAACAAACAAAACCAACAACACTTTCACTCCTTTCAAATGCCCTAAATTGGGATTATTACATTTTTTTTAATGTCCTGTATCACTGTTCCTCATTCATAAATCAAAAAATCTTTCAGAAGAAATATAAACCAAAGTGCACAAACATACTTGTGGAGTCTTGTATTAATTTAATAATTAACACACTAGAAAAGAGCAAGGTAAAAACTGTGTCTACAAGGCAGAATGTGGAGAACATGTAATTTTGCATCACACTCATGGGAATAAAAAGTTGAATAGCTGACCAATTAGTGACATCACACACCATTTGCACAAAAAAATCGTGGGTCCAACAGCAGTATATAACATAACAAGAAATTGCTCCGTTATGTAAATATATTAGCATAATACTATTTTCATGCTTTTCCTAGTTTTTCGGCATTTGACTTTGAAACTTTAACAATCTTCTTTGAACATGATGTTTTTCATGGAGAAATATATTTCTGTCAGGTCATTTTATTAAAATATTTATAAGCAAAGAAATACATCTCAGCCTCTCTCTACACATTATCTACATAGACTTTGCTTAATCTCCCTGAGAGCTCAGTTTCAAATATTACAAATCTGCTTTCATGAATGGATGTGTTAATAATAATACAGCCATTTGTATTCAAACTCCAGCTATCTCACCTTTGGGGACCCTTTGTCTCAGAGACTTGATTCATTATTAGTATAGCTAACAAGGTTCCAGTTTCTCAATATCAGTCTCCTATTTAGTTCTAATTTGTAATATCACAACCTTTGCTTAACCTCAGCTGCAGAGAAGTCTTTCTGATTCTATTCAAGACAGCAAAGTTGCATTAATTCTGCAATGAAGATTCAGATCAATGAAAATATATTAAAAAGTCTCTCATGCAGAGTTCTATATGGTTTTAGTACTAGCACTTCAGTATGTCTCCAGAATTAAAAAAATAAATAAATAAAAAATCCCAGTCCTTCATCTCTTTATTGCACGTAAAACAATCCTTATATTGGAAAGATTTCATAGGCATAACTGTATCATGAACATTACCAGCTTATTCCTTCAGCAAATGTACTCTTGATATCTGAGGCATAAAAGAGAATATCTCATGCTGGGGACATACCCTATATTTTCAACAAAATAAAATGCTGTTTTCCCAGTCATGTTTACATTATTGTACTATTATAGAATATTGAGTTATTTTGTTAAAGTAATTTATGATGACATGGAAGACTGAAAACAACCTATAATTTCTAAGAGTCATTCAGTTGGTAATTCTGGTACTGAATTATTTACAGGACCAAGCAGTCATAAATTTTCAACTGTGATTAGATGTAAGAAATTTTTTGTTCAGCAAAACAAAGTAGTCTAGATAAAATAGAGGGTTGTTTTTTTTTTCTTTTCTTTGGATAATAAAAAGAATGAGAAAAAGATTATATGCATTGAT
>JANRMJ010000030.1:199036-209444 GCA_025584955.1 Alethe diademata
ATACTGGGTGTAGCTGGCAGGCTTGTTAGCATGATAATGGGAAAAATTCCTTAAATTCACACAGTAAAGGAACAAAAACCCAACCCTCTTGTTTTACATTCACCCAAGTTTTCAACTTTCTTTATGGAAAATTATTGCAGCAGGTTATGTTTAATAGTTGCAAATTTTCACTATAGTGCTATCACAGTTTAAGGTTTGGCCTAGGTCTAGTAACTTACCTTCCAAAGATATGCAAAATTAATCATGCTAGATCAGCTGTTTTGACTCCAGTTTGAGTCTATGACTGTGAGAGGATTTAAACATAGAAATATTGACAGTGGACTCGCAACCAATGCATACATCAGCCTTTGTTTATCTTGCAGTAAAACTTTCATACCTTCTCTCCGTGAAGTTCCCACTGGGAGTAACACCAACTCCTCTCTTCCTTCTACTACTACTGCATGACCAGCCTACCAACTCTCTTATAACACACATCCTCACTAGGCATAGTTGCAACCTATTAAGGGCAGGGCAGCTTCCACTCTTTATAATTAGCACAGCTGCAGCTTACCAGGGGCGAGGTTGCCCTCAGCACCATCTCTATTCTCTTACAATCTGTCCTCCCACAAAATATAAAATTATAGAGTGGCCTGAGTTAGAAGGGACCTTAAAGATCACTTGGTTCAAACCCCCCTGCTGTGGGTGGGGACACCATTTATAGAACAGGTTGCTCAAAGCTACATCCAGCCTTGCCTTGGACACTCCCAGCAATGGAGCATCCACAGCTTCTCTGGGCAAGTTGTGCCAGGGCCTCACCACCCTCACAGTAAAGAACTTCTTCCTAATATCTGATCTGAACCTACTCACAGTTTTAAGCCTCTCCCCCTCATCTGTCTCTGCCTGTCACTATAAATAGTCACTTTCCATCTTTCTTATGCTTTCTAGACTGGGAGTGTCCACGGCTGGCTGATGTCCAGCTCTCACCCACCCTAGCATCCTCAAGTCCTTCTGGGGAGGGCTGCTCTCCATCTGGTCATCCCCAGCCTCGTCTGGCACCAGGGGTTGCCCCAACTCAGGTGCAGCAGCAAGACTTGACCTTCTTAAGAAACCTTGGCCTTCACAATTTTTGCTGCTGGTAGCAGCCAAACAGCCTCCACTGTAAATCCAAAACCTGATTGTTTTGTGTATTTTTCAAGCACATAACAAAAACTGGCCTCAAACTAACTAAAATTATCAATTGAAATACATTATTTGCCTACTAAAATGAATATGCGATCTGTTTAAAATGCCTTTCTACCATGAAAAGTTATAGCAATTGTACAAAGAATGATCTGGCTGTGAACACGACTGGGAATATAAATTGTTCTCCTGTGAGCTCTCTAAATTCCCTGACCAATCACACACTGCACAATTAAATTGCAAACAATTTATTTTTATATAAATTTAGTCAATCAAGTGCTGTAGAGAATTAGAAAGCAAAAACTATAGGTCAAATTCTCCATGTTCTCATTGAGCAAGACTCCAGCATTATTCTATTAGTTTCAGTGAAACAACACCACACAAAGTCTGGCCTTAGAATGATGCCCAGAACTTTTGAACACTGATAGAAATTGCACTAAGAAAATGCTAATTTATATAATAAACTATTTAGAAATGATGCAGTGCTTGTTTCCTCAAGTAATTATTTCAGCAGATATGTACTTTGGTCCTTTCCTACCTCCAAAACCAAATTTACAACTCTGGGTTTGGACTCTGCCTCACACCTTGGTCCAGTAAAGTGTCAGGAATTCTTCACAACTAGTGAGGCTGGTTGGTTTACAGAGACAGAAAGAAGACAAATCTCATTTTTGTTTGTTTATTAATTCTTAAGAAAATGTAGCAGTATACAGTAATTAAAATTAAAGGGTTGAACCTTCTTATTTTCTCCAAAGAAAAATACCATTGAGGAAACTGCTTAAAGTGGTATAAATGCAGGATCTGTACAAATATTTTTGAAAGAGAATGAATACCAGCTGGATTGCCTACATTGACTATGTTGTTAGGAGAGTGGAAACTAGGAAATCAGGGCCAAATGTTGTACCTAGGGATGAAATCACTGTGTTTAAAAAAGGTCAGCATATCATAGAAAGAATTTTAAGACATCACTTTTTCCCCCTTTCTGCTCTCAGTCATTATACCTAAATGATCCTGACAAACTGTCATCTATCATACCATCATATTTCCTTGAACAAAGAGGAATATGCATTATTCATTACACAGTAATATAAGAAGGTACCATACTCCAACCAGTATTGGATTCTCACCAACCTCTGTTTCTCTATATTCAGCACTTCTTCAAGGCAGCCCATTAGTTGTCTGCCTGTTTTGAAACACTGGTGGTTTTTATGCTGATATACTACTCTCATGACCTATTTTTTAATTCAGAAGCTTACTTTCTCTATTTACACATGTTAAATACAAATAACAAAGTTTGGTTTTAATGGAACTCACTATTAATGAATCTCAAATAACCTGTAGTTTGTCAATGTGATATTGCTTCAGTCTTTGCCTCAGTAGTCTTCCTTCTCTGACAAGTTATCATATAACTGCAAGCTCTTTCTTAGCACACCAGTGACTTTTTCTTCTAAATGTAAACATGGATAGTTGGTCAAAAATTTTCAGCAAACTATGAAAACTATCTCAAAAACAAGCACACATGAAAACCTCATGGAAAAAAATAGTAAAATATTCTGAGAGGGGGATAGTTCTGTCTAAAAAAAATGAATATATCAGAGCTAGACCTGCACAGGAAAAGCAGAAAATTCTGTATTTCTTTGCATGGAGTATGGATGATCATTTTAGTTTTCACCTCTAAGGGGTTTTTCAACCACAGAAGAAGAGAACACTCAAACAAGATAAGTTTTCATTTGCTGGGGTGTTTTTGCCAAAGTAGTTTTATTGTTCATAAAAGGCAAATGTAAAGGAGGATTGATTAGTAGTCTGGTCTAGCACTGTTTGTTCTGTAAGATGGAGCGCTCAAAAGTTAGTGGCTATACAGACTGTTGATGTGTTTATACAAAGTAGATCAATGTCTGCAGGGTATTTCCTGTTCTCCAAGAGTCTGTTGATTAAGGTAATGTCGCTGAGGTGGATATATAAGTTCAAAAATACAGCAAACAAGGAAAATAATCAAGTAAAGGTTTCTGATTATCTCGTGCTGAGTGCTGAACTAATTCATACACGACCACATTCCCCTTATTCTGCCTAACTTTGACTAAAATTTTATGAATTAATAATCAGACTAAATAGAATTTATTGTGTTGGATGAAAAGTGAGTGTTTTTAAATTAGAAAAAGTTGAGGAAAGGAAATGAAAGTGAAGAAAGAAAGAAGAAAGAGGAAGAAGGAGAGAAAGAAGATTAGTTTATGTATTCCCTGAAAAAAAAAACAAACAACCAACAAAACAAGTATTGGACACCACTCAACTGGGAAAAGAAAATAGGGGGGCGGGCGGGGGAAATCCCAAACAAACAGAACTTGTGAGCATTGTATATAGAAACTTCTTTCTTTCTTCTTTTTTTTTCTTCTTTTTTTTCTGGTTTTTGGGTTTTTTTTAACAAAAACAACAAGGACATATAATATGAAAATACAAACTGGGAATAGTGTCAGTGACAGGATACCCACAGAAAAACAACATGCACTTAAAAACTAGATCTGGAAATTGACAATTGGCTAAACTGCCCATGGGAGTCTCAGTTTCATCACCTCAATATAAATATTTTTCTTAAGATGCTGCTGCAAAGTTATTCGATAGAACAGATCTTCAGAAAGTAATGAGTGAGCCTGTCACTAAGGGTTTCCGTACAATTTTCAGTATCAAAATCGCTCTTGCTGGGAATACCTAGCCTTCCTGCATTTCATTGCCATTAAAGAAACAATTGTACTCCTTATTTCTCACTGACAGAAAAATCAGTTAGCAGAAAATTAAAAAGAAAAAAAAAAGTCCCATAGAGATCTCTGGTGTAAAAACATCTGTGAGATGAGCAACATTACTGGCCAGAGAGATTTGATAACAAAATGTCACCATGCAAACCAACAATGGATGAGATTGTTTTCCTAATTTGAATCTGTCTGATGACAGTTTATGAAGTAGATACATGGTGGGGGATGGGGATAGAACATTCAGAATTTTTTAGTAAACTGTTAACCAGCTTTGTGAAAACTGGTGCTTTGTAAGCTTTAAAGTAAGGGATTGAGCATAGATAATAAGGGTATTTCTTATGTGAAATGGTTTTAAATTATTTAGCTCTAAATATTTTTCAACATCTAAAGAACATATAATGTCTTATGATTAAAATATTTAACACCTTCATGAAGCCAATGATATTACTTGTTAGAGCACTTTACAGGTCCTACATGCACTATCTAGTCCTATAATTCTGAAGTAAAACTAATTATTATGAGAATCCCATATCTCCTCTATTTAGGAATTCTAGCAAGAATTGATATGGCTTATAGAGCATGAAGTGTGAGTGGAAAGAACAGACAGAAAAGTGACTACCCGAAGTTAGTATTTCTATAAGAAATACATTTTTCACATGCCTTCAGAGCCCTACTTTCTCATTTTATTGAATGAAAAATAATCCCAAAGCAACATTTTCCTACTGTTTACTCATCCATCCCCAAGAAGCAGGTGAATTTTGATTATTCTGATCATCCTCTTCCCACAGCCCATCTGAGGGCACGGCTTCCCCTCAGTGACTTTATACAAGGCAAGAACTGACCACACCTTTCAGCTTATAGTTGGGCTGTAAGGCTGAAATCTCATAATGCCATTGCAGCTCTTCTCATCTCAGCCAATGTTTCCCAGAAAGATTAATGCCCCAGAAGGGAATTTGAAATAGATGCCACTGAAACACAGACCAGAATCTGCAATGTTTTGGCATAGGCCTCAATAAAGTAAAAAACCAGTTTACATCTGCTGAGTCTGACTTCAATATAACTAACACTATATGTAACAATTTTTTTATTAAATATGAAAGCAGATGTCTCTGCATTACCCCCAATGTTTCTTCAGTGTTCTTCCCTCATAGCCTGCTACCACTTTTCATGTTAACCTTTGAATTTAAATTTGCATCACAGAGGACTATTCCATACTGGAGGATGGTACTAAGTTATTTATTTGTATTCAGGAAGCATTTCTTCCTGCAATTTTCTCTTTCTGAGAAGAAAAATAAAAAAGGCACCAAAACAAAGTGATTAAATCTTTCTTATGATCCATATCTGGGCATAGAGTGTTTTGGAACACTGCCACGTTTTGTTATTGTTTCCATTATGGAAAACCTTTCTATCCTTTCTCACAATTAATGAAAAGATGCTTTAATCACATATGATCCCAATCATTTTGCTCTTCCTATCCTCTTTATCTTGCTTTGTCATTCTGATGTCTCCCTTTTCCTGGGGGTATGAAATGTGTGCTATTATTAGCTCATTAGATCTTCTAGCCTCTGGCTCAGTGGAGAATGATTCACTATATTTCTTAGCCATTGACAGTTTCAATTCCTTAACCTCTAAATTTCCCTTGATATATGTGTTGCCCCATCTTATTTCAGCATTTCAGAATATCCTTTGGCACTACATCCTGAAAGAAGACCCACCATGCCATATATAGCAAAACTAACAAAGGACAATTTTCCTTTGCCAGTCAAGCTTTTAATTCCAGCAGTTTGTTCTTTGTTCATTATAAATTCAACTAAATGACTGGATTGCTTATTTAATATTTCTACACACAATGAATAAGTTCTTGTCATATGGTTCTGCTTCTATTTTTCTATTTTTGAGTTTAGAGACACCACTGCAGAGCTCATTAACAGTTTTTAAAGGGGACTAGGAAAATACTGACTTCCCTACCTAGGTAAATGTCTTCTAATTTGCTGCTAACTGCTTAAGATTGCAAATGTTAAAACTGCCTCATGAAT
Organism: Alethe diademata; assembly: GCA_025584955.1. Classification (NCBI taxonomy): domain Eukaryota; kingdom Metazoa; phylum Chordata; class Aves; order Passeriformes; family Muscicapidae; genus Alethe; species Alethe diademata. The sequence goes on from JANRMJ010000030.1 coordinate 204,972, forward strand.
TTAAAACATTTTTTCAGATTCTGACTAAAACTTATACCTTACAAAATGAAAAGCCCGAGCTGATTTGCCCTAATTCAATTGGAAGACTATAGTAGTCTAGTGTTATGAGCCCAAGATTGTTAGCTATCTTTTTCTTTAGATGTTTGATAAGATTGTTCACATGATATCTCCCTAGTTGCCATAGAAATGGGCCCTTATGGGAAAGATCTTTTGGTTAATTTTGGCTCCAGTAACTGAACTGCTGATATTCTATATAACTGCTGATATTCTAGCTCAGCCAGACAAATTCAGAAAAGTCTGCTTTCTCATGCTCAAAGTTATGTGCAAAAAAAAATTGATATTTTTATGTAAAAAATTATATTTTCTTTGACCTTTCAGAAGCAGACTTATTTTTCTTTTTACTCTGTTCACCTGTAGGAGCCAGTATGTGAAACGTTGGTTACTGGGTTCATGCTGGTCATTTGGCCTCTCTGTTCAAAGCATAAATACTTGGCAAACACCCTACAGTGTAAGAGCAACTTTAGACCACTTTGCTCTGGAAATTGGGTTCCCAAGGTTTCACATCTGCCAGCTGCCAAATAAAACTGATTATATTCTAGGCAATCTGTAGTTAGTAGCAGCATAGGTTTTCAGACTATATTCATTTCAAGCCAGAACCTAGCATTTCAGTTTTTCTGCCCAGAAATTAAAAATGTCCACCTACTTATCTGTGTCGGTATAGACACATATACCATAACACCCCTTAGAGCCAACATTTCTATTACATTCATTCTATTTTAGATAGAATCACTGTGATCACATGTGTTCCCAAACCCTTTTTGTAGCACTGTCTCTACCAATACACTGGAGACCTTTTGTAAAGGCTGTGTGCCAGTTTCTCTAAACTAGCAGTTTAGAGCATTGAAGGCAGGCTAGCAGGAGGGAATGTTTTTAATACACCTTTAAGGAGATTTTACCTGGAAAAAGACTAAGTTAAACCTAGGTTTTTAATAATTAAAACAATTAAAGTAGCACAAAAGTCGTTGTGTATCTCAACAATAAATTTTTACAGAGGGAATGAAAAGGTTTTTATACCAGTTAAGAGGGATTTTTTTTAATCTTTCTTTTAGTGCTGAGCAGAAAATATTGTATTTTTGGTGGAAAAATGAGCTTTTTCTGTGGAGAATTTTTAATGCTTCCTAAGACTTCCAGAAACTTTAATTGAAAAAGTAAATGGGAGAACCTGTTGTTATATTAAAAAGTTTGGTTTATGAGTGGAAATTACTTGTCCCTATTTAGGTCCATACATTTTTCGAGCTACAAGAAAATCAATCTACCTGATATCCTTCCAAACAAAATATTAAAAAACATATTTGGTAATTTTTACCATCAAGTCTTAACTTCCTGTTATGTTTGAGCACATTTTCATTAACTGGTAGGGACCAGTATATTTTCAGGTAAGTCATTCCCCTTGTTGAATGCCTCTGCTGCAATTTGAAATAGTTTTCCATTATCAGATACATATTCTCTAATTTCCTGTAGGATACTCATTTCTCAGATAAGCCAAATAGATTGATCTTCCATAGTTCGTGACTGCCACTTCTGGAATCTGGCATCAGGAATGGACATGGAGTTTTATTCATATTTTTTTGAGGTGTCATATTCAGATAGGTCAGATAGACTAGCTATCTATCATTACTGTCAGTTTGTTACTAATTCTAACAATATGATTAGTTGCTTTTTATCTTCTTTTTTTCTCTTCAGCCACAGTCAGGATTAAATGCACAAGAGATAGAATTTTGTGTTTGGACTCAGTTGTTTATTAATTCTTATCTATGTTACAGTGAGTGCTACAGCTACTTCTAGCTAGCAGGCTAAAAATGAAGAAATAGTGATGTATCTCGCTCATTACAAGGTCTTTTAAGGCTAAACAGTCCAATTAAAAGCTAACACCTAGATTACTTTTACTTTTGACCCAATGACCAAACACCCGTGCCCTGTAGTGCGGCATTTTCTAATTAAAAAGTACTACCTAGACCCAAGAAGAAGAAGGTGAAAAAGAAAACCCCCACCCTAAACCCTCCATCTTGCCTTCCACACACTGCTATATTCTAAAACCCTAAATTCTAAATTTTTCACCATGTGATTCCACATTTCTATTTAAACTACACACTAGTGATTCTAGTTCTATCATTAAATTTTGGAAGCCTTCTTCAAGGCCTTAGGTCAAAAGCAGTGTTCTTTTGGGGGTCAGTGCCTGACAGCACAGAAAGTTCAATACTCCCAGTTTCCAGAGTTCCAACATATGATGAAAATTCAAAGGGCCTGGAAGTTATAATTTGTATCTGCTTAATAAATTAAAATTCCACTGGAAAATACCGTCCCTCTTAAAACAGAGGGATCAGATGTTTCTTAAATCAGATACACCTGCAGGGTTGATGCATTCTTTATAATGCATGATTATTGCAGAAATATCAGGCATTGTACCATAATCATCTATTTCAGAGACAGTTAATTCCAAAAGCAGAATAATTTTCCTCTTAGCATTAATGCATTTAAGTTGAAACAGAGAATGAGGCATATATCCCAGATGAGAAGGTTCATGCACAGCAAAGCTGAGTAAGTATCAGACAACAGTTAACCTACATTTACATTTTGAAATTGGTCTTTGCTCATTGCATCAAACAGAAGCTTTTAAACTTAAAAACTTCTTTCTTCCAGGGAAGATAGACGATGGTCAAAAAAAAAAAATTCCTGGAGCTGTTAAGTGAATGCTTCTGCTAAATTCAAATTTATATCTCTATGGTGAAGGTCTCTTTTGTGACTCAGACTTGCTCTCTTGTTACATCTTGTTACATCAATATCGAATGGATTTTATATGTGCAAATATAGATGGCCTCCCTCTGAGGTATTTGCCAATGTAGTGTCACTGCACTCTGCGCTATATTAGTGATTAGCTTGTTAGTAGGAGAGGGAAAGTAAAATTGAGAAAAGTACAATTAGTACCAGGTTTTCTGGTTTTGTATGGCATGAAATTTTACTTTCCTCATTTCTGAGTTTGCAATGTGAAATGTGCATATTATGCACACAGATTCTTTATGGTCTGCTAAGAGCGCAGTGGAGCATTTTCCAAAAACTAAAATCTTAAAATCTTGCAGTGGAAACTTGTTAAGGCAGAACTAGTAAGTGAAATTATTGTACAAAGAGATAAATCAAAATAAATCCACACAGACTTGTGAAACTAATAAGTAGCATAATGTGTATTTTAGCAAATGCTCATCAAAATGAAGCCTTTCTGTGTGTTTTGTACCCTTGAACTTTTAGAATTTTATTTTAAATACGCTAGAGAACACTAGAGCTATCTCAAACACTAATATTCATTACTGTGACAGCTTAGTCAGAACAAATCACAAACAGCTTGTTATCTAAAGAAGAATCTAGGATTTAAGATGGCTTCAAAGAGAGTTCTGGGGAGAAACCTCTTCTGGACCCACAGAAATCATTACAGTATGGCTTTATATTTACTATTCACATTATTAAAATGCAACAGGCTATTAATATCGCCAAAAAATTGTGAAAACAGGTGAATCAAAGAACCTTTTAGTCCATATCCTCCATATACAACTTCAGAAGAAAATGTAAAGTGCAGTGCATATGTAACTTTAATGAGGTCACTCAGAACCTGCAACAGCTACCATCAGGGGCTGTATAAATAGAAAATAACAGCTTTGATAGGAAAGTGATCAACATCTAATAAGAGTATCTTTGTTCCCTAAGGTGATGCAATTAGACTTAGATATTTTCTGGTAGATCTTTGATATAAAAATTTCACCTGGAATACTTTCTGGAAAAATTTTCTAACCAATTAACTGTATCCTTATCTTTTAGTGCATTAGACTAGTTGATGTTATTCCCCATTTTCACTCGGTTTGCATCCTATTGATAGGTGAAGGTTTCAGTAGTATTAGATTAATGGTGCATCTTAGGATACCGTGATGAATCTTTACTAAAGATAAATGAAAAATTAATGAAAATTTCTTTCTTGTCAGCAGCCAAATACTCCAAATACTCGAAATACTCCAGCTTAGCTGGGAGGTTGCCATTCTTAGGGGCAGCTTTCAAGGGATGCAAATAGTGCGATCATGCACACGTCAGAACTGACAACAGATAAGATAAGCAAGCCTCTTTCATATTGTGATTGTCTAATAGAAAATATTGTGGTCACAAAAAGAGACCTTCACCACAGAAAAATAAATTTGAATATAGCTGAATCATTCACTTGACAAAGTCCAGGGTACTAATTTTTTTTTGTATGACAACCTCATTAAAATACAGGTTGCCCTTATGTCAAGGTAGTTTACTGTGAGGTTCCGACCTCTGGTGCTCTAAGGCACCAACTTCGTTGGATTATCTTAATGATCAAAGCAGCTAATAGTTGCTAAAAATGTTATTTATTACAAAGCACATCTTATTACAAAGCACATCAGTCTCAAA
>JANRMJ010000030.1:243063-253338 GCA_025584955.1 Alethe diademata
ATTTCATTTTATATCCTTTAAAGTTTAAGCCTGCCTTGTCTCTACTCCTAAATCCTATTCCCAAAACAAATTGAATGTATTAAATTTGGCAAACCCCAGTCACACCGTGACACATATATTTCTATTCATCCATGATTCTTTACTTTAGAAATATCTTATCACTTCTGTGCAGAGGTTTTTAGTTTTTTAGGTTTTTTTAATTTAATGATGACAGGTGATGTATGTGACAGAGAATGAAGCCTTTAACACTTCACATAAAGAATTACTAAAATGATGTGCATATCTCTTTTTTAGAGATCATTATAAAAGCCAAACACTCCTACACTTTTATTTTCTATGGCTCCATTTTAAAATTTTGCACAGCAGCAGACAAATAGTCCAAAAGCCCAAGTGCAGTGGAATGTTTTTGCTGTAAACTCTGCCATCAAAATGCATAGACTCACAAGGAATTGTGACCTCATGTAAACAGGAACTACAATATATGAATGGTTTCTCATTTACCTGTGTACTCTGTGGAGCTGGAAGCTGGTCTTTTGCGCTTTCAAGGAGCACGAAACAATATCATTCTCTCTGTAATTTCCTCTCCTTAACTCATTCTAGCAGAGACTTTAAAGAAAAGCAATCTGTTAAGGGCATAATGTTCAGAAATCAATAAAAAAAAAATCAGATACTAGTCTCATTTCATTCAACAAGTGCTTTGCCAATGGCAGCAGCTGAAGCACGGTGTGAGTCAAAGATTGTAAAATGCTAATCTGGCATGCAGTCCATTCCATTTTACGAAAAAACTGAAGTGTCCAAAAGGGATAAAACTATGGCTGGAAAGGATACAAACAACATATGACCATCAACTCAGTTTGCAAACAATACTCATTTGTCTATGTCATTGAAAAGAATGGAGCTACTTCTCTTCTTACATATGCAGAAGAGCAAGATAGAACCAAGAATCTAAACTGAGATACTGATCTTGTAAATTTCCTGCTTTTGTCACTAAAAAAATTTTGTCTTGAGTTTCTAATTAAAAAGAAGATCTCTGATTTGCTAGCAAGCAGTTATATGCAACATAACTGGTTTCTTCCTGATCCACTACTGAATATGCTCAGAATCCTAATTGACTTTTTTTAACCTTAACTTCAATGGTACACCAGCATTCCAAGTAGCATGAAATTCCAATCTTTCAATTGCTTTTCACTGAAAATAGTATTTTTCAAAAAATTCATTGCCTTTCCCCATATTAAGACTGAACTCCAATACTTTGTTCTTGCTCTGTAAAAGCTGCAAAGTGCATCATCCTTTGCAGCTGAAGTTTTTCTTAGACTCACTTCATGCCTCTTCAGTATCTCAACACAATCTGTCTCTCTATTCTTTGAAGCAGTACTTGCACTTAGGCAGAGATGCCTAAGTACTATTTAAAAAAATCTGTTCGCTCCTCAGAAAGCAATTTTCTTTATCCATGAACAAATATATTTTATCAGTTTTTGGGGGGTTTGATCATTGTTATTAATTCAACTCAAATGTCAATGATATTTATACTCCAGGGGCAGCACATTTCACGGCAAACTTGATGGATATTACTGTGCTGGGTGGAGATGCAGAGGCTGCAGAGGCACCTTTATGGGAGAGGCTGGGCTGTCCTGAGCTGGACCCAGCTAATTCCAGCAGGTCCAGCTGACCCACCAAGGGGCACAGCTGAGTCTCGTAACCAAGGTGATGCTGCCTCTGGGAAAGTGCATTTAGGACAGGGAAAAAATCGCTCACAGTGGGGGACAAAAGAAGAAAAGAAGTGTGAGAAGCAGCACTGCAAACACTAAGGTCAGAGAAAAAAAAGGAGGAGAGGAGGTGCTTCAGGCAGAGATTTCCTAGCAGTCCATGGGGAGGATCCATGCTGTAGGAGAGAAATATTGTGAGGCAAAGAAGGACTAGAGATGATCTGTTATGGATGGACTACAGCCCCTTTTCACCACATCCCATTCCCTATTCCCCTTTATTTTTTTTTTTTTACCATCTGAATATCTTTTAATCAGTGGTAAATTAATTTTCTCCAAGAGTAGCCAAGTTTGCCCATGACAGTAACAGTAACTGGCAAATGATCTCCCTGTCTTTACACACAAACTTCCATCTTACTGTCTCTCCCCTGTCCCACTGAGGAGGGAGAGGAAAAGAAACAGTTGGGTAGGGGCATCTGGCAGCCAGTCAAAATCAATTCACCACCATTATACATCAAAAAAACTAGATGAGATCTTAAGCACCAAACCTGATCTTCATTTTAGTATCTTTGTTAATTTTGTCCAAGTTCAGAAAAAGCAAATAAAATTATCTCAGTATCTGCCACTTATGTATGGTCTCACTTATCTGCCACAAATTGAAATGGAAATTTCATCAACTTCATTCTTTTTCCTCAAAAAAACACTTGTAAAAGCAAAAATTATGCAACTGTCAGTTTTTCGTCTCACTTTCCTCTTTTCCAAAGCCATGTGAAAACACCCACCCATCTGTGATCTGATATTAAACTCAAACTGTTTCAGAGCAGGGATGGAGGGAATTGGGCAGCCCTGGGACAGTGAGCTCTGCTCACTACCCCTTGTCACTTGTGCTAGTGGAGATTCAGCAGCACTCTCTCTGATTGTGGCAAATACATCAAGAATAGACACAGAGCCTCCAAGCTATCTGCTGGCAGCACAGGTATTTTGTGCCCTCTGTGGGTTTCCCCTCTTAGTGAGGGCATGGCCACTTTTCATTTCCCAAATCAAGTAAAGCTGCAGGTCTTGATGAGCTGAGAGACCATCTAGCAATTATTACTTTCATGTTTGTTCTTGGATGCGCAAATACCAGCTTACTGTGGAAGACTAAGCTTAGAGTTGTGGCTGCAAGGCAATTACATTGGCGTTTGAAATTGGCATTGCATGGCATTTGAAAGCCTTGCTGAACCATACCTACCACCTATTTGTATGACTGAAAGTGCTTGGATGCACTTAAAAATAGATTTTCCTACCTACAGCAATCATGTTAAGAACAACAGAATATTTTCATATTGAATCAAGCAAAGTTCAAAGCCCAGAAAACTTTAACGGACCGTGTTACCTGAATGTATTGCATTTCATACTGCCATGTCATTAATTTTTTAGGCACATTTTCCCAATCTATCCTTTTGCAAACAAGACTTTGTTAACAACTTGCAGCCAATTCCTTATGTAAGACTTAACAATCATAAATATGTTCCTAACTGTGCACATTCACAAACCCTGCCCTGCATGAAGGATTCTGATATTCAATCAGATTAATTAGTGGTTCAGAAAAGTTCACAAGAAGATAGGTGTCAGTAAGTTAAGATTGAGTTATCACAGACCTCACAGACCTGTCTGTTGCATTCTGTCAATGTGTGAATAGCTGTAGGATTTTCAGTGGAACTCTTTTCAGAAAAAAAAGATTCTCTGAATCTTTACTAGAAGATTTTCCATCATATGTGAAAATATGCAGCAGAATCCTTCATTTCTCTCCATGTTTTTAATCACATTTCCTTTTCCTGCCTGTTTTCTTTATGCTTTTAGTTACGATTTCACCTTTCTGGTTTTTAATAGGAGAAAATTAGGTGAGTGGAGGGAATCCCAGAATTGAAGAAAAAGGTTAAAAAGGCAGTGATAATCAAGATATGTTTCTTTTTTGTACCTGAAGATGAGAAATGAGTTATTTCAGCTGTTCATGAGTATTACCCCTCTTTTTTTTTTGAACACACATTGTTCAAACCATTTCTGTTTTCCCAAATCATTGTTCAGTATGATTCGCCACTCAATGAATTGAATGTGACTACTGCTAAACATGTATGACATCAAGCAGATATTCTCAGATTGTCAGTCAGACAACTGTAGACAAAAGGTTAGATAATGATTAGAGCTGAATTCAGTCTTTTCTGAATTTAATAGGCAGTATTAAAATATGCTTAGGTTTGGGTGGTTTGACAGGATTTGTTGAGGGTTTATTTTTTTTTCCTTTGGAGTGGGGTTATTTAACTGAAATCATAATGGAAGTTAAGAGAAGAAAAATATTTGGGGAGGAGGGTCTAGGTTTCAGAGAGATTTATTATTTTTATACTATAAGTTTTTCTCTTTATCTCTTTAAGGAATTAAATCATCAGCAGATGACAGGTTGCTTCCCGAAAACACCTAACATATTGTCAGCTGCTGAGTTAGAGAGCAGATTTACAGGAAGAGAAAGAAAAAGAAAAAGAAACAGGAAAAGGAAACAAGAAAAAAAGAAAGTAAAAAGGAAAAAGAAAAAAGGAAGTAAAAAGAAAAAAAGGAAGGAAAAAAAAGAAGAAAAGAGAAAAAATGTAGAGAAATAATGAGATGCTTTTCTCTATTAGTACAAGGCTAGGAAAGCTCTGCCGTTTTACAAAGTGTTTATGACTAGTAAGTGAGCAGAAAAGTTTGAGTGTTTGATGTATTTACTCTGTCAAGCTCATCATCTGGGAGCATCTCAACAAAAGATTAAACAGGCTGGGTTGAAGCAGAACATACATTCATCCTCTTTAGTTTTTTTAAGGAATTAAATATCCTTCTCACTTTCCAAAAGAAAATTTTCTCATTTGTTGTTTCACAGACCTTTCCTCATACATGTCACCAGCTTCCCAGTTAATCTTTCCATGTAAATGGATATCCTTTTCATTGTTAAAACATATAAATTTCCCTATTATAGAGATTATCTTGTGCTTGCATAAACATGCAATGTGTGGAGACTACTGTTTATATGTCTGCATACACACAAATGCATACGCAAACAAAACCACAGAAGACCAATACTGAATGAGAGAGAGATAGAGAAAGAGCCAAATACATGGATAAACGAAGATACACTATCATCTTGACACTTTTAATGTTAATAGCCAATTACAGTGGAGTTAAACAACTGAAAATCTCAGTGATGTTATTTTCATTCTATGTCTAAACTACAGTTTATGGAATCTGTGATGCAGAGAGCAGGGACTCTACCCTCCCAATAGGGACACTGTGGGAAGCATGGCACTTTCATCAGCTAGAAAATCGCAATGATAAGGAAAACAAATTCACTCTAATCTAGGGTTTGCTTGTTGTCTGGAGTTTTCATTTGTTAGATTTTTAATGTGTATTTTCTTGGGGTTTGGCAGTGCATGGAGTTTTTTTAAATTCATGAGGAACAAATGGACTGCAAATACAGAGATTTTGTCCAATACTGTCACATCATTCTCTTTGATGATGCAGAAGAAATGGGATAGAGATTTATGACTTCATGAGCAGCACATTCTTGTATTACATGCCACATAGAAATTTATTGTTTATTGTACTCAAATGTGAAATATTTTGTAATACACCTACATGTATAAGTGTATGTACATGTGTTTTTTCTGTGTGTCTGCATTTTTATACAAATGCACATTAAAAAACCATGAGTTTAAATAAAATAATGTCATTATTAATAAAGGAAGTAGCAATGCCTCATTATTTGAAAAGCCATATTGTTCCTGTAACTATAAAGTGTTTCTCTGATTTATGTATTTCTGAATCAGCTGGCTCTTCAGGGAACCAAGAGGATCTTGCAGAGACTTTTTTCTTTTCTTCCCTCACACACATAAATTCGTGAGTTTTAGAGAGGAACATCTCTGTGATTTTTCAATGAAAAAAACATGCTGGATGTATTTATTTGATGCAGATTGTATAGAATGATTGTCTTTACAGTGTACTGAAAATATCTGGTACATGGAACAACAGTATGATCTTCCATTAAAAACAAGACAGACAAAAACAGAAACAAAAATAAACAAAACAAAACAAACCCCCACACTTTAAGATGTCATAATTGCAATATATTCCATGCTATTGATAATCCACTGACTTATTCTTTTTTTAGAAGACAAACTTCCTTTGTAATTTTTTTTTTTTTTTTAAATCTTATGGTATAAATAGCTCCCTGGCATACAGGATATTGTACTCTTGACTAACAAAAAAAAACCCATCCAAAAAGAGTGGGAACTTAATCAACATAGTTAGCAAAATGATCATACAATATTGCATTCAGTCCTAGTGTAAACTTACAAAGGAAGTACCTTAGTAGGCTTGTCTATTGCATATTAATTTTCTAAAGAAAATATGGTTTTCTGGAGTATGTAATTTGATGTTAGAAGGACTAAAACGCAATAAGCTTTTTTGAAGAGCCAATTTAAAAGTGTGCCCGTTTTTGTAAAAAAATCATAAAGATAAATTAGAAATTTAATATAATATGCATTTGATATGGAAAACTGAGAATTTCTTGATTAGGAATTGTTCCACTCTTTTGGTTATAACTCATTCATCTATCAGACACAAAAGAACTGTGAGCTTTTATTTCACAAACATGTAATGCTGTAGTTTCAGTGTGCTGCTGCCTGCCCTCAGACAATAATGAGAAAATGCTCACATTTCCATGTCTGGCACAGACTATGGATCTCTGGCTCCTGTGAAAGCAGGAGGGGGGAAACAAAAGCCAGGATATATGGATGAATACTCTCTGATGAGGCTAATAAATCCACACAGAGCAAGGATTATGTGGCCATAAAATTCATGACTCTGTAATTCCTTCACCCCCCTGCACCTTCACCCTCATGCGCTCCCGCCCCTGCTATGCTATGGCTTCACAATTTTCATAGGATAACAGTGACAATTCTCTTCCCAAACTGCCTTTGACAGGCATGAGGGATTCTCGGAGGTGCGTAGCACAGCTCCAAGGAGGATGTCAGATAACTACAGTCATTGGGTCTTCAAAGACCTGTCTCCACCTTGCCAAATTGTCCACCAAAAGCAGCTCAGTGCTGCTGCACTGTGCATCTCTTCACCCATGAGCTTGCAAGTCATCATGCTGCAGAGTAACAAATTAAGGAATTTTTCCAAAATTCATGAAATGGCAGTAATTGGCAGAAAAATGAAAGGCAGCAGAGGCTACAAAATCAGAGGCACTGTCTGCATGCCCAAAATATAAAATCCAGCAAGAATCACTATGTATAAATAAGAATCAATTATCTCTAAATCCATTCTCCTTTTAACACAGCAACCCTGCATGCACAATTGAATTATATTCTATCAAAAGATTACAGCCATATGCTATCATACAGCTGGGTGTACTCTCATATGCTGCTTTTGCAATTTTCCTGTTTTAAAAGAAGATACAACAGTGTGATAGATAGCCTGAAGTGATGGGTAGCTGAGAGTAACAAATGACATGTGAAAAACAACAAAATACTTTTTAAATGTTCTAGTTCTGAGATTGTGATATTTAATTTGTACTGCAAAAGGCATATAGGGGGTATCTGAAGAGGGAAATTGCTTTCTACCTACATTCCATTGTCTGGTAACAGTGTTTGGCATAGTTTTGCAGTGCTGCTTCAGAATAGATTTTTTTTAAAATCATAATCTCAGTACACTATTCTTCTCCAGTGTTTTTCTTACCCACAACTCTGATTTTTCCTTGGCAAAAACCTGGAACTAAAGACAAAGGTCTTCATGTGCCACCAAGATTTTCCACCAAAAAAGGGAGTTTTCCATTAACAAAAGATTAAGACTAAAATAAGGCATAAATAGATCCCTTTAGATCTATCTGATAAGTTTCAAATTTGCTTCTGGACTGGATTGTCTTCTTTTACACATTTCTTTTCAAATGAAAGTGTGCTTTCTTTTACCAAAGGGATGAGTCACCATTATGAAGAAACTAACCCCAATCTGTGAACTGCTTTTTGAAACTATTCCATTTAAACTACAGTCAAAGTTAGTTCACGAAAAGGTAAAAAAAAACCTTCCAAACTTATTTGATTTTGTTTGCTGAACTAAATTAAATTCTAAATGTATTTTGGCCATCTAGCTTCTTTCAAGAATGTCACAAATGGACATATGTGGGCATATGACTCCATCTGGACTAGTATTTCTTGCCTGATACACAAAGAATAAATTGGAGCACAGCCTGAGGGGAGGTAAATTTCTGTATCACAAAAAAAAACCCAAAACAAAACAAAAAATTTAAACAAACAAACAAACAAACAAAACAAAACAAAGTCTATCACCTTACTTAACCTTTCAATTTGTAACTATTAAAGGATGAAGCATTCTTTCAGTATTAGTGTTACACACCACTTAAAAAGATTGATTTACATATATGATTAAGAGAGGTTTCTCAAATCAGAGCTGCAAATACTAATGAAGATTGGGAACTGTAATTTATCTTTACAGTAAAACACCTAAGCTTTAACAGAAAAAGTCATCTAGCAAGAATAAACCCCCTTTTAAATGCCCTAGAACTAAGGACATCAATCTAGTTCAAGGATTGCCTCAGATGGAATTCTGAGGTGGGTATGGAAATGATGCTTTGAGCAGTAAGCTCAGCTTAGGTTCTCCCCAGTTAAAGAAAACCCAAACAATTTGGTGGAACTGAAGCACCCGTTCCTGTTGGCCTTTCAGGGCCTTTGGGTGAGCTGGCTGGCAGTGCAGGGCTGCTCAGTCCCTGGGCACAGGGCTGCAGCCACTGCCACCATCCACCTGCCCCTCTGGCCAGGCTGCTGCCATCCCTGTGCCTGCCCCATGCGCCCATTCCCCCCACTTTCCAAAGGAAATCACTCTGTGCTGCTGGGAAATTCTGCACCTTTATGCTACCTCCTGGTGCACAGTGCAGGCTGAGCTTCCCACAAGGCTGAAATTCACTTCTTTATCAGCCGTGCTTAAAATCTCCACTACAGCTTGAATGGGAAAGGTGAGAAGAGATAATTTTTTTCCTCCTGTGTTATCAGCAGACTTTCGTTATTGTCACATTCCCTGGACATGTTTTACCTTAAGTACAGATAAAGCAAAGAAAAAATCACAGAGTGAGCATGTCAGGAATCTATTTGGAAACATTATAACACAAATACTAAAAAAAACAGGCCCTCAAGGTAGCCTTGTAATCTATCTTGAACACAGCATCAAAACTATTGAAACAGGATAGCAATTCTTCACAAACGAATTTAGAGGTTCAGTAGATCAATAATACTGATATAAAAGGTCTTTCTAGATAATGCTATATACACAGTGTGAAAATTCTACGCTGAACATCATTCCAGCTGTTTTCTAAAGAAGGCTATTGAAAGTCTTTCTTCACATGAATAAAGTTGCATAACTGGAACCATACCTGATACACAAGACTTTTTGTAGAATTTGGACCCCTCCTCATTCAAACTCTATTGGTGGGCACTACAGCCTGTTATTAGAGACACTTGCAGAAGGCAGCTGACAGCAAAATCAAAAGCAAAATATCTCCCATCAGACATCCTCAAATGCAGATGGAAAATCAATATCTGTGTTTTCAGGAGAGTATTTCAAACAACTCCCCGTGAGAAATTCTAATGATTTTGCTTTGTTCCTTGCAAGAAGCAGGGGAATATTAAACGAACAAATGCACTATGGATTTCAACTCATTTCAGTTACTGGATATTTCTTAAATACCAGAATAAAAATTAATTTGAAAAAAATATTTTAGATTTTCATTTTTTCCAAGGCTTTGCTATGCACTTGAGTGAGCCAATGCAGTTTTCACTCAGTGAAGACACTGGAATCTGCTGGAGATACCTATATGAGACACATCTTTCTATTAAGTCTCTGCACAGAAATAATCTCCATCTAATTAATATAAACAAAAAAAAAAGTGAGATTCACTTAGGTGGTGTTTTGTTACATACATGTGAAGTTCCAATTAGCATAAACTCTAGGCATCCAACAGACATGCTGGATGCTTTCTGTATAGTTATTGTCCAGAGAAAGCCTTTAAAATTTTGCTGTATACAGATGACTATCATATTTCTAAGATTTGAGTTACCTCATTTGTAAATGCATCTCCTCACATTCAGATAAATCATAATTGATGTCTAACTTATTACTGCCTGCCTTTTCCCCTAAAAATAGACCATGTTTTGTGACAATCTTATGTAAAATAATGCTTGACATGAATTCTGCTAGCTTTAGAAAGTCAGTGTAATAATGTTCTGTCAAATTTGTCTAGACATCAAACTTTCATTTTTTCAGATCCCTAAAATTTCCCATAACTGAAAGCATGAATTTTGAACTGTGTTTATTTTTATAGAAGTCTGTAGAAGTAAGAGTTGAGTCAAGATAAAAATTTAAAGTGCTGCAACTTCGAAATAGGATAATTCTTTCTAGGTGAGGAAGTTAAAAAGTCAAAGAAGTAGGTGAGTACCGAGATGTCAAATTTCCAATCTGTGTTCTAGGCCCCAGCACAAGTGTATTTATACCTGAT
>JANRMJ010000031.1:43541-58800 GCA_025584955.1 Alethe diademata
GGGGTGGGTGGGAAGCAGGAAAAGCAGGCTAGACATTAGGCTTCAATTCAGCAAGATTTAAGAACATTTTTAAAGTTAGAGACACATTTCTCCAGAAGAATGGGTAGTCCAGGGAATAACCATATCTAAAAAGCTCTTAATGTGGAGTAAGAAACAGAAAACTATTGAGAAAACTAAAATTCATTCTAAATGTAAGCAGTGAAAGAGTCATCAGAAAATGCAGCTACGTCTTTTCAGATGTTGATCATAAACTGAGGAAATAATACTCAATGTATAAGGTATTCCATTATTCCAAGGTTTGTAATAAGAGGCAATGATATTGTAAGAGGTGGAGGACTAAGAGAACTAACATTCCAAGTTATTAATTTGCAGTGTGTCTGCTGCCTAAATAAGGCAGAGAGTTAAGAATATTACTTCTTTCTAAAAAACTTGCCCCTTTTTCTCCATCACAGCTACAAAGGGTTGCTATGACTTTTTCAGTTAAATCAAAGTATTCATTTTATCAAGCTCTTCTGGTTGAAAAATTGCCAGGATGTTTTTTTTTAATAGCTTTGTAACATGCTCAGCAGTACACATGAAGATTAATCAGGACAATCAGGACATATTTTGAATCTATATTCTACAGACATAGAGACAGAATGTATAAAGCAGTGTTGATAATGTTATTTTCTCAAACCCTTTTTTTTAAAATACCCATAATGTTAGAAGGAAGGAGTGGTTTCCCAGACTATTAATATAAAATATCAAGCTTGAAATCTGTGCAGTAAGAATAATATTATACAGCACTACTATTACCTTACATGATGCATTATATTCTATGATGTATGCAAATACCACAAAAGTATGATGAACATTCACAGAACACTGAGAAGTCTGCATAAATCTGAAAAACCATATATAATAAGGCAAACTGTGGTCTCAGTTTTGAAATTAAACATGCTTTTCTGCTGGATACTTCTCAGCTTGATATGTCTTGAAACTTCAACAGGCAACATCTAATAACACAAGGTGCTGTATCTCACTGGCCTCAGATAGTTATCAATATCTAATAAATGCCAAGGACCTGCTCCTTATGGTTGATGGAAAAGGCAATCAAGGCTTAATGAGTGCCAAGTATCACATTGTAGTCCATTGCTTGCTATATAACTGGAGGTTAAAAATGTAAAATCTAACTCTGCCACTAAAAATGTTAAAGGTACAGTGCATTTCCAAGATTACCATCATTCACAACTCTCTGCTGCTTCCATAGCAGAGAGAAAAGCAATAAGCTTAGCACAGGTTCTTCAAAATTGAGATGCTTTACATGGAAACTGAGATAATGATGTAAATATGGAGCTTTCTGCTCGTTTTTTTCAGAATTTGTGCACCTTGTCTGAACCCTAACTTGATACAAAGATTACATTCTGCCAGCATTTAGATGCCATAGGTAGACAGCTTAATAAAGAAATGTTTGTGATTGCAAGCAGTTTAATGAGGAAGTTATGGCATTGGTATTTTATCTGTTAGGTGTATGTGTTAAAATAGACAATAATTTTTAAAAGGTCATTTAGATAACTCATGGGTATATAAAACAACACAATCAATCCTAATGCTTAATAACTCATCAGATTTAACACAGTCAAGAAAAAGAATAGAGAATAAAGAATTCTTTCAAGTACTATTTAATTCGATGAAGCAGTTCATATTATCTAAAATTAGATTTTCAAATAAAAATTTAAAATATTGTGATAACAATAAAGGAAAACATACATACACAGAAATAATGAAAACTAGACTGTCAGCGGTATACAGAATTATTCTTGACTACCAACCCAGAAATTTAAACGTTAAAATATCTTTCCAATGGTTGAAATACAAGTGATATTTGTCTCTCCGATTTTAAAATCACAATATTTAGGAAACAAGTTTTATGAGTCATTCCTGAGGACTTCAAGGCATTCAGATCACCTGCTGTGCATCGTGTTCACAGTGAACTCCATGCTAAGTTTACCAAAACAGGATTACAATCCTATGTTTGAAAGTATTTAAAATAAGAAACAGTATAGTCACTGTTTCTATACTGTTACTATAGTAACAAAAAAATACTATCCTTATCTGACCCATATCTGGACTGTACACAACAATAAAAGCTCTCTTACAGAGAAAATATTTTTGAAAGAATAGTTTATAACCATCTCCAACCATTTTAAAAATGAGGAACTCTCTGGTGTACATCTTTCTTGCTCAATACAGAGTTTGATTTCTGTAGAGGTCAATACTTTAACCTTGTACATATAATTATTTTGCATTGCTTCCTGACAAGAAAAATAAGATTTAGATTGTATACAATGATTCCAGACCCAAGCACCTTCTTCTCCCTTGCCGTAGAAACATCTATTCCTTCCCAGACATATCCACCAGAAGTAAAAATGAAAAAAAAAAAAAAAAGTGGCTGACAATATGTGCATGAATTATAATTTTATTTTGAGTTCTGTATAGAGTTTGGTTAAATTTACCATGGCCTAGCAATGGAGAGACAAAATAAAAGAAAGGTGATAGAAAACATGTTGTAGATTTTGTTACAGTAGTATATTTACAAATGGATAAGCATTGCCTTTGGACTTTTTCATTTCATTCCGTGGACATTTTGAAGGCATTTTGCATTTTGCTGCCAGATTATGTTTGACTTTATGCCATTTATATATCTGGATGCAAAATGTTATCCTAAAGTCATCTAAGAGGTAATGGGTGTTTCCAGCTTTTACACTAAAGCGGAGACATGCAAGATCTCTAACAATCCTAGTCATTGACATTTACAGCTATGGGGTTTGTTTTTAATACAGGGCAGTGAGCAATGTACTTAAGGCATCAGAAGATGGTTTATAGCACACACTAAAGGTGAATCACTTTTTTTAGTAGATTTATTAGCTAGAGGACCTGTAATCTCAAGAGGAAATTTAGCCAGTTTTAACCCAAGTTGTGCTGCCTCTTATAGTCATTTCCTTTGAAATTCTCAACAGATCTCAGACATCTAAAATGTCCTATTCGGAGATGCTGCTTTTTTCCCCAGCTGGTTTCTTCTACCTTGGGTAATGGCAGAGTACTCATTAACAAACTAATTGATTTTTATTAATTATCTGTGGTGTAATCTTTTTTACTGATTTTTCCTCTAGTATCTAAGCTTATTAACTGCAAATACACAGTGACTATGTAATTAGTCATGAAGTGGACTCAATGATACTCATTGATTTTTAAATCAAATACACTAACATATGTAAAAATATATAAAAATCCCTATATTTTAAAGTATTTTTACCAATATAAACAGAAATTGCTAAGAATGTATGGCAAAATTTCAAAACTAAACATATGAAATAGGACAATTTAAGAAACCGCTTGCATAAAGTGACCTATTAATACATGATTCCCACTCTCATATTTGATGCACAGATTTTGAATTAAACAATTCTGAATATTACAGAGTAATAAATTATACCAATATTACAATTCAATATGGTTACCACTAATATTTTTGTTTTCAGTATTTTCTTCTGAATATATGTAATATCTAATTTATTAATTACATATAAGTGTTTTAAAAATACAGGACCTGGATATTTATGGTTTTCTTACAATTAAATTGTAAGCACCCTCTGATCAAACCAAGAGAGACATTTTAGAATATCAATCTGACCTTTATGAAACTAATTTTAGAGAGAACAGCCCAGTTTTATTAATTCTCATAAAAGCAAAAAGCCACTCATCTAGGCTAGCTTTCATATAATGCCTGACAAAAGACAGTGACAGAGACCAATTAACAATTCCACATTGCAGCAGATTCCTTTTGGCTTTGTGGCTGTCAGACTTTAACTGTTACATAAAACACCAGAAATGAAAAAACCTCTGGTCGTTGTTCTCCCACACGGGAGAAGGTCCTCCTTCACCCACAAATAAAGCATAAATAAGGAAGAGGATTTTAGTCTTACTGCATGTGTCTTCATTGTGAATCAGGCAGTAGTTTAAGAAGTTGCCAACAGTAAATGAGGTGATCATGACTACTTTCCAGATGCATATTACATGCACACGACAACAAGGAAAATAGCAGTAATTATTTCGAGCAACTAATTCTGACTAATGTTATGATCACATTCACCCCTCATGACTTTATGCTATATTTGAACATTCTATTTATTTGAATAAGCATCTCAGAACTATTACAATCTCTTATTAATAGATTGTTGTAAATATTAAGCGTTCGTATTTGATTTTCCATAAATACATTAATTAGTCAGATATCACATGTTGCTGTTTTTATTAATTGACCCAAAAAAGGTCTGATAGAACATGGATGGAAATTTGGCTTCAATTTACAAACATGTTTGCAAACATGTACCCCATAGGGAGGTTTGTACAAACATAGACAACAGTAAACACTATTATATTGGAGCAGAATAAGAATACGATGGGGGATGCACCAAATTGTTTCACATGTTCTAGTTATTGCTGGCTGACTACTAATGTTATTATGAGAGGAGAAGTAAAAAAAAAAATCAAAAAAATCTATAAATCACCTTGATAATCTAAGTTAAAAATAGCAATGGCAACAATTTATGTCAAATGTTCCTGAGGAAGCAAGATTTGTCCATATGGACAGATTATCTGTAACATGAGTTATGAAAAGTTCTGACCCATTATCTGATGGCATATGAGCTGATTAGAACTTGCTAGACAGATTTTCAGTATTTTATCCATAAGTGTTAACAGTCTTTCTGAAAGCCATTGATTCCTCTGGTCTTTTCAATAGACCATCTTTTTTCTAATAAACAGATTGTTATTCTGGAGGAAAGCACTTAATATTTCTAAAACAATAAAAAAAAAAAAATAAAAAATTTTGGTGCAGTAAGGTCAGTCAGACTGAGGAGAAAACTCAGTTAAAGAAGAATATTCTAATTGCACAACAACTCCTGTCCATAAAGATAACAAATCCGTGGCATGCAGGTGTTAGGAAAGAAAAAGCACAGTTCTGTCCAATCCATGCATTTTTATGCAACAATACTTAAAGTGACATCTAAGTTTATTATGCCCAGAAGAAATTCTCAGAAAGGTCAGGTTTCCTAGACTAGACTAGTGATAATCTCAGTCACATTATTTATCTCATTTATTCCCATTTTATATGTGCCTGGTAGATCAATACTGTCCCATTTCTGCACCTCCACAAACAAACCAAAAATCAGACAATCATGCAACACAGTTGTATGAAAAGAGCTAGTGCTATTCTTCTAGTCTTATTTATATAACCAAACTCATGGGGCAACACATCGTAAGCACTATCACAATTCCTGGGGCATATTCCAAAATATCCATTTAAAAATTTTAAGAAGAATTTTCAGCTAAACTTGCTATTGTATCATTTTAGTATGATACAGCTTTGTGCAATTACTGTTTTCTGAAAATGAGTTCTGCTTAAGTAAGTTATTATGATGGGAGTACATCTGGAAGATTAAACATTCAGTATATCAGTAGAAACTTGTAAATGTCAGTTCTCCACTCCCCATGTTAAAGTCTGATCAAATATGCCTTCCTAAAACAAAACTAAACTAAAATAGTTATTACAGGAGAGGAAGAGCACTCTTTGAATCAGCTTTGAACAAAAGTGATTGTAACAGTTCTGAATACCTATTTTTTTTGCCATGGTTATGTTATTTTTATTCCTTAGCCCGCAAATCATGCTAGTTCCCCTGCATCAAATTTTAAGTAAAACTGAAAATATCACTCACAAAAATCTGTAACACATTAAGCCATAGTCTCATCTACTATTAGGCAGACAGATGAATAGGCATGTGACAAGAGAAATAGATGCAAATATCAACACACAAAACCCAGATGCATCTAGAAATAAGGGAATGATATCTTATACACACTGCATAGCACAAGCTTTTCCAGTAGTTTCACTCAGCTTCTTTTTACCATTGGAAGCAAATTCTTCATGTCTTTAGTATTTAGCAGAAACTTCCCTTAATAGTTGAAATGGAGAAAACGATCTTCCATCTGCTACACACACAGGGGCTTTGGTTATATAAAAATTTGTCTACCTATTTGTTTTGACATAAATGGCTCTATACATTTTTTGTGCTTCTCTGAGAAAGAAAGGTAAAATCTTTATTTCAGCTACCCTGACTTCACCAAGGGATGTAACAGGATTTAATATAATGTGATGCAAAAGCATGAACTCAACATTTAAACAATAATAAGATGAAGAAAATCACCATCTTCAGTAGTATTATCTAAACTTTCCAGTGTGGTTCTCCAGGTTTATATATATATTGCGTATTGGAAACCAGTCTGATGATCATGTCTATTTTGACCTGATGTTATCTAAGCAAAATGACATCTAAGACACATTTACATAAAATTGGGAATTATACAAAAAAACCTGAAAGGGAATGCTAAAGATGTCAAAGAAGGAAGTCTAGTCAAAGTGCTATTACCTATATATTCTCGCAGAGCATGATCATGAGCACAAGTTTTATAATGAGATGACCCTGACCTGCCACTTTCTTTTGCAAATTACTACTGCCTTAATTATTTGCATCCATGAACTCAAATGAAAATACTTAAGGATATATCAATATGCTCATAAATCATCTGCAGGCAATAAGTAATTCAACATAGATAATTAGAGAATTTACGGAAGACTTACTCCTTCTGTTTATCTGCTTATGACATTTGCAGTACAGCCCTAACAGCAGGATAATTACTAGATTTATTCATCAAACAAAATCACGCCTTCTGGGAATGCACAGTGACTCTGGTTTTAGGACTAATAAAGACATTTTTCACCAAAACTCAAGTACTAATTTGCTCAATAACTAGCTGCAATAAGCTTTTATGGAAGCACTCAAAGAAAAGGCTTGGCACCAGAGGGCAGATAATTAAAGGTGCAGTATCCCATACAAAAGTCTCTGAACAATTCCCTGACCATATTAAAATTTAATTGTTGAATGTTAATTGAAAAAATAGTGAGTCATTACTGTTCCCTCTGTTTCAGTAATTATTCTTCTCTTATAAAAATATATATCTGTATGTATACAACAAAAGAAAACATCTAAGATTTTTTTAAAAAATTTCATTAATTTCCAGTAATACCTGGAAAACGCAAAGAAATAAAGAGATCTCTGGCTCTTCAACTTATTTTTTAGTAAAATTGATGAAAGTATTTTAAATATTTGCAGAAAAATATGGATGCAGACTAGTACACTATATGAGTACCCAACTAAACAGCTACTTCTCTTACTGTATTGCAGGCAAAAAAATTCCAATAAAAAATATAAAAAGGAAAACGCAAACCCTACACTATTTGATCAAGGTGACAAAGATGGTATAATTCTTACTGCTGCAAAAATTTAAGAAGTTTTGCAGTCTAACACAGCCTTTTCCTCAATGTTTTTGCTCATAATTTCTTTTAGTTTTGTCCCTTTTCTGAATTTCTAGTCTTAAATCAGAAATCCAGAGGTTCTTGAAGAATACAAATTAACAATAACTCTTTCTCATTTTCTCAGAAATTAAAAGTATAGCTTTCACAGGCAAAGGACATGCACATTCTCCATCCATACTGATATCAAAATTTGGATATTTGGGACAGGAAGGGTATTCTCTGAGACATGAGGATTTTACTGTGCTAGAATACAGAACAGACCTAGGCCAACTGTCCGCTGCAGTGAAATGATGAACTACACGAAATGCAGACTTTTAAACTAGTATTTAATTGTTTAATGTCATGGCTCTTGGTAGAGCATTGTTGCTTGAAAAATAAATTGGGTAATTCAATTAAATGGCTACAGAAGATACATCATATCAGCTGTAGAAAGGCACTAACCCCAGCTTGAACTTGACGTCCCACATTGCTTCACTTATTTGACAAATGGATTCTTGAAAATAATTGAAACACATGGCTGCCAGCATAGGTCAATAATACTTTTTTGCCATTCAGGCTCTTAACAGCTTCCATTTTTTCTTTCACTGTGCCATTGAGGGCAAAGATTGCATTTTCCTGGTAAATCATGCAAACATTATTACTAAAATGGGACTAAATGCAATGAAAATGGACTACATAAAAGTAATGGCACTTAAATAAAAGAAAGACCATGTACTAGGGCAAACACTTAATGTTGGATTTAAATACTATATGATATTGCTTCCATTATAAATTTGTATTATAGCTGTTAGAAGGCAAGCTTACTAACTATACACATGCTACCATTTATTTAGCTAAGCTAAGCAGTGTTAATAAGAAAGACCAGTGAGAGAGAGCTTACATATTAACCAGTTGGGATATTAATATATTTTATTCGGTTTGCATTAAACAGCCAGCACACAAAAGTATAGTATGTCATACACACAGAAGAGTGATTTTTAATTTCTTTAAGCACTGATTTGTAACTTCTTCTAGTGAACACCAAGCCTGTATGAAGGGAGATATTTATTTAGTGTTTAGAAAAGTTTTTGGAATCACAGATATAAAAAGTATCAATCAAAAATTTAAATCCTGCAGAAAAGAAAATCACACTTATTTGTACTGATAAAGTTACAATTTCTTAGTAGAGTGATTTACACTCAATAATTCAGAAAGGCAGCACATCAAAACCAATTATTAGAGAACTGTAGCAGAGAGACCTTTGGCATTTCACCTTAGTATTTCTTTTATAGCATCCAATTTCTCAGTAGCTTACAAGTCTCAGATTTGGTAAATCCCTTCAGCAAGAAAAACCAGATGTTTATGAAGAAGCGGCTAGATGTTTGCCTAATGACAGCTGCAAATAAATTTAAGAACCCAAACCAACAGAACAGCAAAAAGCAAAAAAAACCAAACAAACAAGCAACTAAACATCCTCTGTGTACCAGACTTCATTTTTCTTTCTCATAATTTGAACAAGTATTTAATTCCCCCATAGGTGTAAACTAAAGGTTCTTTCCTTCAAATTCCACTTAGGAGAAATTAAGTTTTAGCATCCTTTTAGCACTAAGCCTTTCGCTTATACTCTGGAGTTAATACCAAGATTTCAATATACTAATTCAATTATGTGGAGCAATGGGTAATATTCTTAACTTAGATCTAGTAGAAAAAAAAAATAAAATTGCACCATCTTTCTCATCTGCATTTCTTCCAGCATAACAGCAGAGTTTTGTGCCTCTTAGCTACTTTGTCATAATTTTGCTTCATAGACGTAGACACATTCCTGCATCTAAAAATATTCCAGCTGTGAAGAAATTTCAGAGCAACTTCAAAATACACATAAAAATTACATGAAACTAGCTACCATAACAAATCTATTTTAAAGTAGCCGGTCTATGTGTGGAAATAAAATAAAATGGGGTATGAAAACATGGCAAGCAGAATATTACAAAAAATTTAAAGGAAGACTCACCAAAATTTATATTAAAAATATTTTCAAAATGTTATTAACAAGTTTTCGTCCTAATGAACCTCAATGTAATATTCATTGAATTCTTGCCTTGATAGTTTGGCTTCATGTTTTATGGGGTGCTTAGGATAGCAGCTTTATCATTTTACATAACATTTACTGCAGTACATTAAATAATAATCTTCTGGGGAGTGCTTCCAAAAGCAACCTTGAATCCTCCAAAATTAAGCTTTGCCAGCAGCTTTCCCACCTTGGGAAAATGTTCAAACGTCTACTTTGACACTGTTTTAGTACGCACTGTCTAGTACATATTTACCCAGCTGAGGTTCAGAAGATAAACAATTATCTCTTTCCTTTCTCAAAACAAATTGAATTATCTGTGCCTTGAAGAAAGCACTTTTGAATAAACATATATCTTCCCAAGCTCCTTGCTCACTTATTCAACCTATGCCATCACTTGTCTGAGATAAATCTAAATCAACAGAAAATGCAAAGTAGCAGAAAAACCAGTGTAAATTGTTTCATGCTCTGCCTGTGTTCCATTCAACCAGTCTCAGTTTTTGTCTATTAAATTATTATGAAGTCCATGGCTGCTAAGAAATCTGCCCTGAAAATTAGTGGCACAATGAGCAGCACCTTCCAAAAATTTGGAACAGACAAAAATTATAGAAGAGAATGAAAGTGTATGGATATGTGTTTCTTATAATGTAACTTATTGCTACGATTTGAAGCCACTCACATGACCCTCCAGTAATGTGCAAAATTCAGAAAGGCAGCTGAAATGGGTAAAGAGGAAAATGATAAATTACTGGTTGTAATCCTGCTCTTACTGAGTAACCTGAAAAACCACAAGTGCCTTTGTATATTAATCAATTCCCATCAGACAGTTAAGGATGAAAAAAAAACAACTATAAATTATTATTTGAGAGGAAATAGCAAAATGCTACTTTTCTTCAGAAATATGATAAAAAATTAATTGTTCTTATATTTTGAAAATTAACCTGGAGTTTTATACTTTTGCTATTTTAAATTGACTTTAAAAATCTAAAAATGCTGTAGCTGCTTATTTTCTTAATTATTGTCAAATATTGGGAAGGCATGGAAGGGGTGATGAATGGAGGATGCGTGTGTTCTAGTTTGTGGGCTTACACAGGGAGTTTTGGTAGTTAGTATTCCCAGCCCTGAGCATGGTATTTCAAAACTCTCAAGACTTACTTTTCCCAGTTAAGGATTATGGAAACAGGTGTGGTGAGCCTAGAGGGTTTTGAATTCTGCTTATCAAATATGAAGCAATTATTGGTATCTCCAGGCTCACAAAGCTCTGATGAAACTATGTCTGTGAAATTACACAAATCAATAGGAAATATTATGTGGTATATGTCAGAGATAATTTCATAACAAACAGTATATAAGAAAACATCAACTACACCCTAATGCTTTAATTGACTCAGCTACTAATAACATTTTAAAAATATATATATCTTTGAAGAGTAAAATGCGACTCACAAAAATAAAATATTTTCCCATAGCTTTTTGCCAAATAATATCCATGAACCCTTTCATCTGCAAACCAAATACCCTCAGCATGCCACCATGGAGTGTATTTATCCTTAAGTTGTTATTTTATGCCACTTGGAATACAAGTCAGTTTTCCTAATTAGAATATATCCATCAAGATTAGAAAGTAGGCTTGGACAAATTTATAATGAATCAGTTTTCAAAAAAATAAGTCTGCACAAAGTACATTGTAAGCTAATACAACCTTTAAGTTTAGGTTGACTCTTCAAGGGTCAGATTCAAAGTTTTCCATACTGGTATGTCTCTTTTAGACCTACAAAATCAGACCCTTAGCATGAGCCTGTGTCCCACTAATGACTGTATTTTATTACATCAAAGAATTAATTTAATGAAGTAGCAATTTCAAGATTATTAAAAGTATGCACAGTGAGGCAGGTTTCGGAATAAAGTACTGAATTTTGTGTCACTGACAGTCACAAGCATTTTAATATGTCCATATAGAAACAGAAGTATGTTGTATATTTCATTTCTTAGGAAAATGTTGAGAGCGTTACTGTAGGAATGAAGGAGGAGGAGGTTTTTACACCAATGTTTCAAGTTCAGTCTGTATCAATGGATATATGATAAAGCACCTCAGGAGGCTATTCATAGAGTCTGAGTTAGATTGATATTTTGAAAATCACCTTAAGTAACACTCTCTCTAGTAACACTACAAGAACAACTAATTTAGCTAACTCAAGTAGGTACTAAAGTAAAATATTAACAACACCCAAGGAATGTATCTACTATTATCTGAAAAACAACCTTACAGACTTGGTTAGAATCAAAGCTACATTGCCAAAATATGGTTAGATTTAAAAAAAAAAAATCCAAATCAGCTGCTGAAATCAGCTCCAGAAATCCAGTGAACATGTACTACGCTTGGGTGGGATGGATATACTTCAGGTTCAGGGACAGGAATCCCTCTCCATCAACCTACTTTAGAGTTGTATTCTCTTTAGTAGGTTATTTGTCAAGGTACAGTTTAAGAGGTGTAATGGTAAATTTCTCTCTTTCTCCCTTCCTTCCCCCACAATAAAAGACTAAGCTCACCACAGAACGAATTCTTGCAGAAACTTGGACTATGCCATTCCTTGAATAAATATTCTGTATGGACCAAAACACACATTTTGCCATTTATATCATGTGAGGAAACATGTCTTAACTGGAATGGCTCTCTTTTTAGTTTTTCTCCTGCTTTTATGTCTTTATTATCTGTGTGAATCTCATAACTTAAATGAGCCCAGTTTCAGTCTGAGTTGCAGAACTCAATAGCTGGCATAGTTGCACTTTCCTACTCCACTCCTACCTTCGAATTATACCATTGAGTATGTTCAGAAACATCCTCCCCTATGACAGTACTCTTGGAGTACTCTTTTTCATTTTTGGATGTGTTCTTTTCAAAAAGGAGTCCATAAAATATTTTTAAAGCTCCAAGACTACTGGCACAACTGTAAACCAGTTAGAGAGAAAAAGGAATCTCAGTGCTAAACTGGAAATCAACATGTCATGATAAAATCACAGGTTGAAAAAAGAGCAGCTGAGCCAGTCATGAAGTAAGGTGTCATTTTCAGAAAAAAACCTCTTACAGGATTTTTTAATTGCAGAGATTCAGGCAGAATAGAAGAGTGGTGTTTTGGGTATAACAAAGTGAACTACTCAAAATTAAAACCTGTTGCTGTAGATTGTACTGTTATGAACTAGCCTAGAGATGGCTTACTACAGCAGAAACTCTTCAGCATAAGGTTCACAAGTGTTAAATTACATATGTCTAATATCTATTTTGACATTTGCAATAGAATCACAAATTATCATCTGAAAAGGACAAAAGCCCTTACAGCCACTTTCTATGAGTTAATCTTGCTTTTACTGAGATGAAGTAAGGTTATCGCCAAACTACAATGAGTGATAAGTTTACAGGATATTTTGAAGTGTGGTTTATCATCCACAGAGATCTTTGGACGAAATTTGTAGAAGAGCAATTGCAGTTCTTGAGTCCTTGGAACATGTCCCTTAGAGACATGCATGAGAGCAACTTCATCAGATATAGCTGTGATTTCTCCACAGGAATCTGTTTTTTCTCCTTTTAATATCTATAGGTACAGATATAGATATCTATAATGATCACATGTATTTATACTCCCTTCAGTCTTTGAGGTTATGAGGTCTTAGAATACAAATTAAAGTTTTGTTTCAGATACTTGAGCATCTTAAATTGCATTCTGGTTATTATCATGAAGTTAGCACACTTAGGTAGAAGAGGCAATCCCTTGGGAATTACCTATTTTAAGAAAAAATTAGAGGCGTTTGAATTGAGAAACTCCATCTCTTTCCTGTAAGTTAGTGTTGGTTACTGTGAAACTTCGAATAATTCTCTTCCCCTATTATTGAAAAAACTGTTTTACGAATTGTCAGAGACTGGATGCTTTCTGATGGTAATTATTACTTGTTGACTAATTTGACTGGAGGCATATTAATACCGTTTCTGTTGTAACAGGAATCTTTTAAATAGGAGACTCAATTTTCCTTAAAAGGGTAGAAAGACTGTGCATGCTATCAGCTGACACCTATTTGGAAAGTTTAACCTTATCTTTTGACTTCTACCACAACAAGACCTCAAACAGGGCTGTGACTGCTTCAGCATTTTTTAAAACTTAACTTAAAATGTTGTTGGACAGCCATAATTGTTTTTATTGATTTTCCCCTAAGCCACACTTACCTCACCCTTCTCTTGAACTCATCCTGAGCTCTGGTCAGCTAAACCGCCACAAAAAAATCTCTGAGGCTTTCCTCATGCCCATTTTGAAGCCATTGTGCAATTGGCAAATCGAAGCTTACATAGACAATATTATAGTCTGATCCTCAAGAACAACAAATCTTCCAGTTTGGATTAAATAGAGCATAACAGTACCACCATAACAATAGGGATGGGTATACTACATTCAATGCTTTGAAGAAATTTAGTTTAAATGCTTGAGGAGGGCATTAAACAAGACCTGTACAGATGTGGTTCCTATCCCAGTGATATGTGTCTCTACAAACAAAACCATTTAGATTAACAGTCATATTTTAGGAACTAGAATTTACTCTATGACACTGGAGAACTCAAAATTCGTAACATGGTTATGAAAAGTGTAGGTTCATAAAGTGTCTAAAACTTTTCATAGACTAATCCCTAGCCTGAAAAAAATATCCTTGATTTTTCCTTCTCATAGTTTACTTTCAGAAAGTATTTCCTCTGCATCACAGCATGACTAGGGAATCAGGCACATCCCTTCAAAAATGGTATATGACTGGTGTAAGTGGCACTCACTGGAAATATGAGCAGAAAATGTTAGATTAAAAAATATTGAAGATTTAAACTACCATTTATGACTGTCTTTTATTGAAGACTTTTTGCTGAATCCTGAAAACAATATCTTAAAGCACCAATTTTCAAGTAATAATTTCAGGTGGTTGACCCTAAGTTGATAAGGGTGTCAAGAAAGACAACTGGATTTGAAACATTCAATGTTTCTTATCAAGTACCTAAAGACTCATTTGCTGAGGCCTGTGTCAGTAAGCAAGTTCATGTACTGGCCTCAAATTTAACTTTCTTCCCGAAAACCTTGCAGAGCTGGGGATGGAGGTGGGAACGCAGTTTCAGGACAGAAACTAAGTAAGATGGGCATGCTACAACCACACAATTAATTTTGGTAATTTATTTATGCACCCCTGGTTACAAGGCCTACATTTATGTGAAGAAAAGAAAAGAGAGAACAGGCTATGCTTAAGTAGAAATTCATGCATGAAGGTCTACATATTTTGTTGTTATTTCAGGGGTAATACTTAGAGGATTAACAGCACCATTCCCAACATGTTCAGGATCAGGGACTGATAGTTGAAACATAAGCTGACTCTCAAGCTCTGCTTTTTGCACCAGTAGGATTTGATTCAGTATCAGCCAAGAGACATGAGTGCAGTTTGCACTAATCTTTGAGTTCAGCAGAACCTACAGAAACCTGCAAAGCCTTCAGCTTCTGCACACCCATGCAATGCTTCTTCCGTGGAAAACTCAGAAAAACCACAGTGAACTGAGTTGACTGAAAGCAAATATAGTAATCGGTGAGCATTTACTTTGACTATCTCCCTGTTTCCAGATGTGCACTACCATTAAGCCCACTGACAACTGTTCCTCTTCTAGGAAATGCAGGAATTATCATTCTAAAGTACTAACAACACCTAATCAATCCTGTTAATTCTTCCAAATTTGTATATGTATGATTTTTAAACTGAAAAAAAACTCCAATCAAAGGCTAGTT
>JANRMJ010000031.1:82527-93662 GCA_025584955.1 Alethe diademata
TTCAAAGAGAAGCTTCTGCCTTTATTGGCAGATACCTGTCCTTCAAATCAGGACATGGCTTTAGGAAGAAATAGAATAAAAAAGTTTTAGCACAGAAGTAATTGAGGCCAGAAGAGAGCAGGATGAGAATTTGTGAGAGGAACAGCTCTGCAGATGCAAGAGTCAGCAGAAAAGGATGGGGAAAAGAAGCTCCAGATGCCAGAGCTGAGATTCCCCTGCAGCCTGTGGAGGTCCATGGGGATACAGAGATCCACAGAGCAGCCCCACATTGCATAGGGATGCCTGAGAGAAGGCTGTGACCCAGTGTGAGGCACATAGAGAGAGGATCCTTGAAGGCACTGAAGGGCTGTGGTGAAGTGACTCACGCTGCTGCAGTCTGGGGAGGACAGCTGCCCGTGGGATGCACTCACATGGAAGTTCATGGAGAACTATCTCCCATGAGAGGGACCCCACAGTGGAGTAAGGGAAGCTGCTGGGAGAGAAACAATGTGTGATTAACTGATCATAGCCCCCATCCCTAATTACCTGTGCTGCTGGGGGAAAGTGTAGAGCTGGGATGGATGGAGGGGTGGAGGGAAGGTATTTTGAGTTTTATTTTACTTCTCATTATTCTGGTGTGATTTTGTTAGTAATGAATTCAATCAATATCTCTAATTCTAGCCCCTGTGGTATTTGGTGAGTGGATCTTTCCTGGTCGTCACCTTGACTCATGTATCTTTCATTGTATTTTCTCTCCCCTGCCTGGTTGTGGAAGGGAATGATAAAGCACCTTTGGTGGAGCCTGGAATCTAGACAGCATCAAACTAGTACATTTTGAAAAGGAGACCCAAATTTCATGCTGTCTTTTATAGTGCAAGACTTAAAAGATTTTAGCTTCTTGCGGGAAAAGTCTGTTTTAGCCAGTGCCTAAAACCATAGATTTGCCCTAACAAAAGAATGGTGAGCCACTGCAATACAGCTTGGAAAGAAGACAAACAACCATATAGTTCCCACATGCAAGATAAATGTTTACACATTTAAACTTACATTTATGCTTGCTTGCCTGCTTAAGCCTCATAAGAAACACTTTGATATGGTAAAATGAATCATATAGTCTGTTCAGTACTCAAAGCAGCCCACATTCTCATATCCTGCTTAAAGTGGTTCCAAGCATGTGAAACAGGTAAAAATTGGATACCTGAGGTGTGTGCGGACAACTCTCACTAGCAGTGAGGAGGTTTTTGCTTTTCACTGCTATTCTCAGTGTCAACTGCTGACCAGAAACCACAGCCAATGGACTCCACTGGTGTCTAAGTGACAGCAGAGATCATAGCAGCAGCAATGCAAACCTGTCTACTTATTTGAAAAAGGACTTTTTACTTCTGTCTCTATTTCCATTACATGAATATTCTCATTTCTGTTAATGCTCTAATGTGTAGAAAGGGCCAAAATTAGTTTTAATTTTTCAATAAGCTTTGCTTATGTTTTAGAAACCTCCAAGTTCTGACCTTCACTTTTATTCAGGAAAAAAATTCTTTTTCAAGACAAAGGGAAGTTTTTCTGAATGAAGGCAATAGGATTGGCAGAACAAACCACAGCTGAAATGCTTGTTCATGGTGAAATTCACTGTTGACTCAATAAAATTCTTTTTATATCTTGCAGCAAAGATTTTTTTATCCAGTTATTGAGTTATTTTTCTCTTTAATGATCGTATTGAGTTAGCACATTTGTTAATTATTTTGTGTGCTGTTATTCTGTACAGGGTACCAATCTAAATGAAGAAGATTAATACACAGTGACATTTTCAAGGCCCTGTAGAATTATTGAAACTTTTAACAAACCTAAAGTTATCACATATATTATTTGAAATTCAGTTTCTCCTGGCCTCCCTACACAGCAGAACTTCTAGAAGCCAAGTCATGTTATGTGATTTCTAGAAACAATGGAGAGCAATTTCTCAAGAACAGATGCCTCCTACACCTGAGGATGGTCCCAGGGTCCTGTTCATGCTAGGGTGAAGTAATGGTAAGAGAAACTGAATTTTTCTCTTTTTTAGCAGTTGGCAGAGCTTCCAGGGTAGCATGAACATGCCCTGGAAACCTAGAGAAATGAAGAACAGTCTAAAAGTGTGAAAAGACTACTGTAGTGGAAAGAACTTTACAAGGCAAAACTCAATCATGGTACCCCAAAAAAGCATGATATTTCAGCTAAAGAAAATCTAAAACTTCAAGACTTCTTATAAAGTCAATCCCAATAAAGTCTACCTTTAAAATGCTTCAAATAAGACAAAGTGCCATAGAATTATGACAGATCTTGTTAGTCTCTGTGAAAGCCAATGATACACACAAGTGTTTTAAGCATAAAAAAAAATAATTTGTATCTGGAGAATCACACTCATCTTTTTGTACTACATCATCTGTTGCAGTATTTATATCTCCACCGTACATCTAAAAGGAAAAGTGAAAATTCAGCAGTTTTTCTATTCTTCCTTTCCATATTTTTATGTATATGTAGTTATTGCAATGAAAACCATCTTTGCTTTTATTGCTATGGCTGCATATCACCCATTAGCAAACAAGTTTCACTGCATAACCATATTTATCTATTTTAGATATATTGCTGCATCCTGCCTTCCAAATTGCACAATAACCATGTTAAACAGCTTAGCTTTATTTTTTTTTTTTAAGAATAGGATAATTTGTAAATGTGACAAACAGTAAACATCTTACATTTGAGTCAAACAGACATTCTCCTTCAGCTGAACTTTCTGATGGCAATCTTTGAAATTGACAGGTTAAAAGTGATTCATAGTTGTCAAAATTGTATAGTTTACTGAGCAAAATAAGAATAGCAACTTTGCAGATAACTGTCTGTGGGCTTACATGGCAGGTTATCTTCCTATACCCACTGTCAGTTAAATTAATAATGATCTTCTTTGTCAGGTGTAAATGACTTTAGCATGTAAATAACTAGTTTGCCATGATGTCTTGCCTATATTCAAGACCAAATATTGATTTCACACTTGGTAGAGAATTGCACATATATGAGGCCTCTATTTTGTTGTAGGATGGAATGTCAAATAAACAAAACAAGATATATATATATATATATATCTTCTAGTAAGAAATTATTTATTTTCCCATATTTTTTTCGGAAAGCCCTGTAATTTCAAAGTCAGAGCAATTTGGAGGGAGGGCATTATCTTTTATCTTTTCCATTCCAGGAAGTTTCCCACCTTCCTTAGTCAACGTGTTTTAAACCAGGACAAAGGGTAAAGACCTTTACTAGCATGAACAGGGAATATAATAAATGTTCTAAGAAAGAACTGTCTTTGGGAGCAAAATGTTTGACAGCCTGTTGATTGCATAGTCTTAGCATTCCTATTCTCAAAAATTTGTAGTAAATGCTTCCAAAGTATAAAGCCCACAAAAATAACTGTATATATTATATCATTGTTTCATTGCCCATTTTGCCTCAATGTGTACATTACTTTTCTAATGCATTTTATTTTTGGGAAAAAAGGGATGCCATAATTGTTTAAGATATCTTGGCATTTGCAGACCTTAAATAATAAATATTTCAGTACCTGAAATGTCTGTTATTCTGTATATGTCAAATGAAGATATGAATTAAATGCTAAATGTGATACATACTGGTAAGAAGTGAATTGCTGCAGGAATTAAAGCTAATGCAGCAAAAGAGAAATAGAGGAACTAAGGACTGCAGTCATTACAAAGCACAACAGAAAAGAGACAGTCACTGCTTATGAAAAAGAAGATTCAGCTCCAACCAAACAGAAAGATACGAAACTCTCAATAACCTCTCAATTCTTAATAACCTCTAAAAAGTATGAACTTCCAATTTCTGCAGTCACATTGAATTCATAAGGTGGTCAGGTAGAAAAAGTCCTGAGTATAGTGAAGAGTTACTTTTATGGAAAATAATTTTTACCTTTATTTTCTCTCTTCAATCTATGTCAATCTGAATATTGAGCACACCTTTTTAAATTATTCATTAACCACAGAATTTACATGTTCAGCTAGAAATGTCATAGGAACGCAAGTGTTTTATTTTAAAGATTTTTAGCAATGTCAATTTTTAAGAAT
Organism: Alethe diademata; assembly: GCA_025584955.1. Classification (NCBI taxonomy): domain Eukaryota; kingdom Metazoa; phylum Chordata; class Aves; order Passeriformes; family Muscicapidae; genus Alethe; species Alethe diademata. Next base: position 86,613 of record JANRMJ010000031.1, read on the forward strand.
ATTTAATGGCTATACTTTACTATTACTTCAAAAGCACCAGTAAAAAATTTCAAATGCAGGTAGTGAATCAGATATTCAGTAGTTTACACGATAAAATCCAAAATGGTCCTCTCAATTTAGCACTGCCCTCTAGAGGTGATACATCTTTTTGGAAAACTAAGTCCTATTACAGAGAATATTAAAATTATTCATTTAAGTTTAATTTGTTGAAAATCAACCCTGCCCAATTCATACATACATTCAGATATAACTTTTAAGTTAAAGAAGCCCAAACCAACAGCAAATAGGTCTTGAAGCTTAAAATGGGACTAAAATAGAAAGAGATCATATTACTTATGAAAAAAAAATATATTTTCAATCAAACAGTTTAAAAAGCAACACTGAAACAATAAATTTTATTTCTTGATCTGTCCTTGAAGTGCAGTTTGTAAAACTGTATTTCCATTTTGAGTATAGAAGTCCTGGAGCTTTATCTTTCCCAGCAAAGGGAAAAAAAAAATTTAAAAAAAGAGGGTTCTTCAGGACAGTGGCCTGATATTAAAAGAGAAAAAGGCACAAGTAGAAGGTAAGAATGAGGAAATCAAATTCTGTGACACTTTCTTCAGGAATAATGAGTGTTCTTTTTGAACTTTAAAACAGAGGTGTTTTTGATTTGTCTTTAAAATGTTGTTTAATTTCTATTCTTTGTTTTGTTAAGGAAAAGGAATTACTATTCAAAAAGATTGTACAATGCCTTCAATGTCTGCAAGAGGAGAAGAAGCCAACATGTTTGTATTTATTAAGTTGATTGCTATTGATATAAATTCATGTATTTCTAAAGACTACCTAAATACTACTTAAAGAATAGAAAATGCTAGCTGAAAGTAATTGCTGCAAAATTATGTGAAAAATTAAATTGATTTCACACCTTTCTCTGTCTTGCACTCCATGCTTCTTTTCCACAACCAGAAAAGTCAATTTTTTATTTTTTTTTGTTAATGAGTGTCTTGGTTTAGGAAAGGTGTTTCCCCATTTAGGTTCCTACTGACACAATTTAAGACATGAGCCATTTGGAAATAACAATGAAATAAATGAAGAACAAGCACAGTAATATTAATAAAATGTATACAAAAATGGTGTATGATTCACATGTGAAAAAAAAACTCACCATATGGGAACCTTCAATATGTGAAGCACCTCTGACTGGAGAAGACTCCCTCTTTCCAACCTTGGGAATGGCATGAGGCGGTACAGAAAAATGTCTGTGTTCCAGGCATGCCCCCTCCTGCCTACTGCAAAAAATTATCCCTGTCCTGGCCCAAACCAGAACAGCAAGCATTTTCCACAGACTTGAAATTAAGTGCTGAAGCAATTATTTGAAAGCAAACTTTATCTAAAATAAAAGCTTGATTTGGGATTTTCTTTCCCCCGCATTTTTCTACAACCCTCTGCCAGTGCAAAGATGCTGGTGTGTGACAATAACTTGCTCTCTCTCAGATTCTTTGTCTCTTATGGACTAGATGATTCTATGGTCTCTTCCAACCAAAACCAATCCATGATTCCATGATAACCCTTCCCAACCTAAACATTAGATTGGGAGATATTTTCCAACAATATTTAAACAAAACCCCAAACCCCCTCCTCCCTAAAAAACCACCCAAAACACAAAAAAACAACAACAAAAAAATCAAACAAACCAAAACCATTCCAGAACATTTAGCATCATAAAAAAGAGTTTGAAGGTAGTCTGGCTTTGCAGAACCATAGGGGAAGAGTGAATAATGTCAGAATTAAATTTGCACCTTAAGCCACATCAACCAGTACAGCTTTGCTAGACACCAGCGTGCCGCAGTAGATATGAACCCAGTGCAACTGTCAGTTTTTCTTCTGAAATATGAACCAACCATTGCTTTTGCCTTGTGATAGTCCAATTATCTTTTGTGGCAGGGGTTATAGTGAAGGTTTCTGTGTGTGAAGGTTGTGTGAAAGGTCCTTAAAAGTTAAGCTAAACTGATTAAACTTGTGGGTTTTTATAGCTGACCAGCCTCTCATTTTTATTTAACCTGAATTGACCAACCATGCCTATTTCAATTACTCAAAAACTCAGAAGTTCATACTACACTAAGTAAATATTTGCCAATATCTTTAGTGTGTCTTACTTAACATAAAGCAAGCTCCTCAAAGCTAGAAATAAGACTTATGAATCCTACTATTTTTAGGGGTACTTGAGGGTGTACCATTTCCAGGCCACACATGGTCATTTATAATTGGAAATGCAGCGTAAGTTGCCAACTCCATATATAGAAAAATTTAATGTAATGTATTTTCTATGTAATATTTCAGAATTTGCTATATGTACCACAGTATATCTCCATTGAAGAAAAACTGATTTTTTGGTTGTGTATAACATTCCACTTCAGAGATTTCTTCAAGAGGGATATTTTAATCACCTTAAAACATGGGGCCACAGTGAGACTGAGAAGGAATTACAGATGGCAGTTGTAAATCAAAAAGTGTGATGGACATGTTCTGATAAATACTTTATAAGGGCTTTTATTTTCATTTTTAATTTAATTTACTTGAACATAACAGTGCTAATGGATAGGTTTGTAGGTATGCTGGGATTAACTTAATTGGGAACTGGTCCATGAATTAAAAAAGAAAAATCCATGTTCTTTTTTTTGGTCTTTTGTAACCTCACTATAACATGAAAACTAACAAACGAAGGAACAAGTCTTGTAGGGAAAATTATGTTTGTTTCAATGCAGAACCAGTACTGGATTCCAGTATCAGAACAGGGTTAAACAGCCAGGTAATCAGTTTCCCAGGTCCTGGTAAACACATGGTGCCATCCCTGAAAGCATTACAAGTAAGCAGAAACAACAAAAAATGTGTCTTATGTGTTTACAGAAGATGAACATGAATTTGCCCATAAACAAATGTAAAGTGCAGAACTCAGCCATTCAAGCATGACATTTAGAAACCTGAGTTTTCCTTAGTACTGATAGATCTTCCAAGACTGGTCATCAGGGGTTTACTAGAGGCATCTGTTTGGAAGTCTAACTCTGACTGTTTCATTTCCTATCAAGGGCAAAGGAAAAAAAAAAAAAGATGCAGATAGTGCAAGGAAAGGAAAGCTATCAATTTGGTTTTATTCTTTTCTTTCCATAATTTGGACAGTTTTTGTCAACCCACAGGGGACAAGATGACCTCAAGGTTGTGTTTCTGAATGAGAAACCTTTGCAACAAAAGAAAATCAAACCAAACCAAACCAAACAAAACCAAATCAACCAAGCAAAAAACACCCACCAAAACAACAAAATAAAAACCAACCAAAAAAAAAAAATCCCCCAAAACCCAAACCCACCAACTTAAAAAAAAAAATGCAACGGAACATCTTGCTAATGGTACATTAGGAAAACTTAATGTTTCTCCTTTTGCCCAGTTGGTTCAGGCTGACCACAAGAATTGTATACCATAAAAACCTACTTGCAAGGAGAGGACCTTAAATGTCAAAAGTTTTATAAAGGTCTTATGAATATATATTAATACATCTGACTTGAAATATGTAATTTACTTAAAAAATACCTGAAATTCAAATGGAGAAAACAACAGATGAATCACACATTAATAGAAACCTCAGAAAGTCCCCACAAACTTTAATGAATTGTCTGTATGAACTACAATAAAACAAAAAAAATTTGTTTGTATCACCTTTAAAGGTGGCAAATAAATAAATATTCAAATTATTGCCTACACATGGTAGTTTTTAATATTTTACCTTTTCCACTTATCGCTAAGGTTAGGACCAGAAGAAACAATGATAAAATAGGAAGACAAATTATTTTCAACTGGTATGAAAAAATCATGAAACTCAGGAACATTGTCAAGAAAAGATCCATTCACATAAAAATTCTGGATCAGTTTTTCTGCCGGGAGATCTGACTATAACTCATCACTGTCTATGTTTATTTTATTTTGATTAGAATAAAATTATCAATTGGAACTTTTTTGTTTCTTAATTTCTATTCAATATGAATAGCAATATTTGTACAATCCTATTTGCATAAAAACCTCAGTAATTAAAATAAATTTAAGGAAACCCCAAAGCCAGAAATGTCAGACAAGGAAACTGCACCAAAACATCACTACATAGCCTGTGAAAGAGTCAATGCAGAAATAAATACAAAAGGTAAAAGTATTGTGTATGTACTGAACTGATCTACTACTCCACAAGTAAAATTTTCAGAACTAGCTCCAAAACTGCATGTATTTGCTGTTTATACACATGATAATGTAACTGTGCATTCAGACCGGGCTGTCAGACGCATACAGCTTGTAGATGGATGAGAAGTTCATGGTATGCTCCTCTTTGGGCATTAATTTGAAAAGATGGACCAGAATGACTCTGGGGTGGGTGAGGAGTGAGGAAACCACAGGGTTTGGCTGCTTATTCATATAATCTCATTATTAAAAAATATTTCTTGAATGGAAAAATTCAGCCTCATAGATCCATGAAAAACATTGGCAATTATCATGTCTACAGAGAGGTGTGAGAAGAAAAAAGACCAAGATACTTGCCTATTGCCAGCATTGGCAAAAGCAGTAAAAATGTACCAGGATCCTTCAGAAATCTTGTCCCTTGCTTTATCAACATTTCTCATGCTAGACAAGGTGGATTAAGCATGACTTTAAATCATACTGCCTTCTAACTTCAGGGATTTGAGCAGTGTGAAGTACAGCAGTCCCAGGATTCTTTCATGCTTTTTCTAGAACAACAGAAGATCAGGGATTTTGCTTGGTCACAGAATCACAGAATGGGTGAAGTTGGAAGGGACCACAGTGGGATCATCTAGTCCAACCTTCCTGCACAAGCAGGGTCATNNNAGAGCATCTATTTTGATAACTATTTATATTCAAAATGTTTTTAATATAGTTATATTTCAGCATGATCAGCCTTCCCTTATTTAAAGAAAAACCAGGCTTGCTCTCAGGCATCTGTGGAACTGCCCATCATGCTGCATCAATGAACAGAATTGAGAGAGCACAGAGACATATTGCAAATATTTGCAAATATACAAATGCAGTTACAGCAAATTGGAAAATCAAACAGTGTGTCAGACTGAAGCAGAATTTTCACTTTCTTGATGAGGGATTTTTTTATCCTTTTATTCCTTTTTTTGATCTTGAAGCCATGAGGCTTCTTGTTCTCTTCACCCAAGCCCTGGACCATTTCTGTACTTACTGTTCTCTTCTGTTGATGTCCCACTAAACAGGTATTTTGAGGCTCAACACACCTGAAGAATTTGCATAGAAGACTTTTAATCTTGAAAGAATAATTAAAAAACTAACACATCCAGAACACTTCTCCTAAATATCTCTCAAAAAATATTATGTTTTCACTAGGGCTCTTTGTCCTGTGCTTAATTCTAATTTAAAACATGTGTAAGGGAAATTCTTGCTGCTAAGCACTAAGCATGAACTGCCCATCTCCTAGCAGGTGTGAACAGCCCCAAACAGTAGGACTCATTCTTCAGGATCTAGGAAATGGGATCTCAGTAAAAATCATTGAGTACCATCTTTGCCTGGTAGATCAATATAGTGATTTTTCTTCACTAATGTCTACCTGTAACTGGTCTTCAATCTCATTTTCAAATGCAAAGTAGAGCTGTCTGGTAAGGTGTCCTCTTGAGAAATTAAATCGCTCATTATTTTCAAGCTATTAAGACTGCAAAGTACTGTTGAAAACTCACATGTGTAGGTGGACAGATGACACAAATGTTCATTTCATGTAGAAGTACAAACACATTGCATTTTTCTCATACCCTCTGAAGGAATAGGTCATCACCTCCCCTCCTGGACACCATCTAATACATTTTCTGCACAGGTCTCGTGTCATTTCGCATTCTTATAAATGACTGCAGTTGGAGCCTTTAGCAGCATATTTTTGGGTTTCATCTGTAAAAGTTGTTCAGCAGCAAGTCCAAAGGGCACTATGGAAACAGCCATGACATACGAGAGGAATGGAAGAAAGAGGTGACAAGGAGCGGTAGCACAAAATCAAAATATTTTCTTTTCCTTCAGAGAAGTGTCTTATTTTTATTTTTCAATTCTATCTTAAATTTTGTGATTTAAGGATCTAAAGAGGAGATTTACTTAACAAATACTTCACTTATTCCCTCTACCAAGCTTTCTTCATGTAACTATTATGAGAGACGAACAAAACTGATTTGCTAGACACAATTTGTAGTAAAATATCTGGGGAATGTTTTCTCAAATTAAGTTAGTGATGGCAGTCTCAGAGAGATATAGGTAATGAAAACATTCTGAGCTTGCACATGACAAAAAAAAAAAAAAGTGCTTTAATCCAAACTTGCTTTTTGTTGCTCTTTTGTCACATCAGATGTTTTTACACAAAAACATAGACTGTCCATGTATTCACCACATCTGGTGTCCCAGTTTGGGTTTTTAGTGAAAACATACAAGAATGTGACAAACTTTGATTGATTAGCTAAAGTGAGTGACAGCTTCCTTCTAAGTGCCTAGACCTGATAGCGTGCACCAGCGCACAGGAACCCAAAATGAAGGTGTCAGCCAAGTGCAGCAGTGGCTCACGCTAATTTTCATCAGGAGATCCAATCTTCACATCCTGTTCACATAGACACATAGAGCTGAGCTCTGGGTTATTCCAGAAAATTGTCAGAGTCTGACTTTTATTAAACCTCACTTTGGCTGACAAAATGCTGACAGTTTCAGAGGAAAATGCCTGTAATGATATGCAGTGTGAAAATGTTAACCAGTAGGCAATGAGTAATCTTTAAAAAATATATACTGTTTGGAAACTAATGTAATCTTCATAATATCAGTAAAAAATAGCATGTTAAATATGTAGAGAGAAAAGCAAACTGAGTAAGATCTTTCGTGCTGGGTCTCTATAGTTACCTCTTCTTTGTAAAGAAATTATACAGTTTAAGAAAACAAACCTGGAATAGATGGGTATAATAACAATTATATATATATATATATATATACATATATATGTATATATATATGTAAACATTAAAACATGAA
>JANRMJ010000031.1:139723-155990 GCA_025584955.1 Alethe diademata
TTTTTTTTTTTTTTTTTTTTTTTTTTTTTTTGCAACAGATATAAGCTAAACTAGAAATGTGCCACACTCAAAGCCCTCCTGTTTTAAAACCCCTGCCAATTGCTTGTGATAAAACAACCTTAAAAAGAACTGAATTGATGGAAACACATTTAAACTATTAGGTGTCCAAGCAGAAGGAGATGGAGAGACACCTGCATGACCAAATTGAAGACAAATTTCAAAGGTAACATTTTGGGTAGCTGACCCCATGCAGTTTTATGATAATAACAGGTACTATTGCTCTTGCTTAGTGTGATCAGTGTAGTATTTTCTTTGTTAAGATGTCATTCAAAGAGCTTGTTTTACACTGATAACACACATATCACATATTTTTGCAGTAAACTTTCTTGTCAATCAAAGCTTTACAACCTGTGGCTGTGGGGAAAAAGCCTATGCATCTCTATTTTATATATAATGCTATATATATGTAAAATTTATAATGTACTATATAATATAAATATACACATATGTATGTATGTATGTATGTATAATAATTTTTATGGGTAACAATGTAGCTGCACAGCAATTTTTAAAAAATACAAAACATGCTTCATTTTTTTTACACTGAAATGCTGGCAACAGCATTCACATCCCAAGACTCTGCAGGTGAGTTACGTTAAAAAAATATTGGGGAACAAAATGAGGAGAGAGCTGCAGCCATGCTTATAATAAGGAAATTGAACAGAAATGAGAAGACATAGTACAAGAAAACAAACACACAAACTTTTGTTGGCTGCACAAATAATTCACAGGGAGACTGCAGGGATAGGAATTATCAGTATTATCTCAATTTTATCTGTTTTATCCTGGCTGTAATTGAAATAGCTGTAGTGATTTAGAAATCATTATCTATAAAGATACTTGAAGTCACAAACTTTCCTACTCTGTTTTATGGTTTCCAGGCACTTGATTTTTGGTTTGTATGGCTTACAGTAATGCCAGAAAGATACAGTAGGTGGTGAATCTTCTTGATCAGGCCCATCTCTCTTTTACCTGATTTACTTTGATGCTGCTATTGTCCATCTCACAGAACCTATATATCAATTTTTAAGTAGATGGATTTAGGATTAAATTAAAGTTACCTGGAAGATGATTAATTAATCCAAAGTGATTCTTAGATACTTCTAGGACGTTTGCTATCAATTCTGTATTAGAAATATACAGCCATATATTAATTGTTTACATTAAATTAGTTGGACTAATCATGTCTTCCCAGAAATTTATGTGAAACTTAGAATGTAAATATAAAGGGAAAAATTATCCTTCCTGGAACTTTTCTAATTCCAGCATAGATTTAAGTGAGGGAGTTTTAAAATTTCCACAAATAATTTAATTTTGCTTTTGTTAGGAATGAACCTAAGCATTGTAGTTCAGATTTGAAGAAAGTTTAAGATTCTTCACTTCCAAGAAGCTTTGAGAAGCTCTTTGGACAGGAAAGAGCATCAGGGATTCACATTTGCCTGACTGTTTATTCAGAAATCCAGGCTGCTTAAAACCCTTAATTCAGCTGATGATTTAAATGGAATAGCACTGAGGGTTAATTTGACTGCTTGATGGAATTTCAGTTAACCACCTCTGACAAAGCAGACAGTAGGGTGCCAAATTCAAATTTCTCGAAAATCTCTGTCCAAAAGCAGATTCTCTAGCACATGGGTATCACATTACAGCAACAGAAAACATTTATTTCACTATATGGGCAATTTGAAATCATCCTCGTGACCCTTGGCCAGCAAAAGACAGAGAACAGCTCCAAGGCAAGTTATGCTGCCCGTAAAAGTTCTGTGGTGGCAGCAACCACTTCATGGAAATACCTGTTAAGTCATCACCTTTTGCTGAGTTATAATGACTGGTAGATAATTTCTAATAGTGTCAGAAAAAATATGGCAATCAAAGCTTACACCTGTTCATGGTCCTACCAAACAGGAGCATAAGAATACAAGCATATATGTATAAAATTCACAAGGTTACACTTTTTAAATACAAAATACACTTTTTAAATAAAAAATTTCTGATAATCTGCTCAGTCACTATAGTGTGTTCTATGACAAATATAATTACAAGTCAATCGCATTCAGTGCTATGACACCACACAAACCTGAAACTATTTTCAATGGTGTTAGAGGTTCTTTAGAAATTTAAAGCTAAAGAAACAGATAACATTTCCCTTCTTGGTATTAGAGAGGTAGCAAAAACCTCTTAGGTGTGAAGCCAAAACATAAGAATGAATAATGATGAGACAGGTAATGCAGCAGAGAGGAAACAAAAGGTTCCTCAAAATTTTTTTTTTAACGTTAGGAAAAAATGAAAGAAACAAAATAGTTTGTATTTATATTTTGTTGAGGCAGCTATTGCTACATTCCTCAGGTCCTTAATTTCTCCTGTTATTTTATACCTTTGCAAAACATATCCTACCTACATGGGGTCACCAGTGAGGAAGCATATGAGGTAAAATCAAAGAGCAGTTCTGCTGAAGGCAGTAGAATGTAAAAATAGACTGAGATAGGAATATGATTTAATAATCTGGATGTTGATTAAGAGAAGAGTCCAGACACAGATGCTCTATAGAAATATTCTGAGGAGAAAGAAGCAAAATTAATATATTAAAAATTGCCATCCTTGTGTCAAGATCTTTGTAATTTGTAGTTTTTATGATTAGGTCCATAGAAAATTTAGCATAAAATCTACTTACTTCTTCAAAGATACTACTGTAACAATGCTGAGGATCCAGAGAATTCTCAGTATTTTAATTATATTTCTTTATTTTCTTTTCTCACGCAAGATAGTCAGCAAAGTCCATGACACATTGATTTCTAGAGCAGGCTGAAAATGCCTTGACCAGCACTTGGCATGTAAGCAGCATGTTGTGAGATGTGTGTCTGTTCCCTGCAAGTCAAAAGGGACTTCCTGTGACTTTTGCTATGAGTGGATCAGTGGCAATTCAGACCAGAAAACAGTCGCTAAACTGAGGTTACTTTGTCATATGTGCTGTTCCTTGCCATACATTTCTTTGAAATTCGAATAATGCAAAATAATAAACTTCAATATCAATTTCCTTTGAGTTTATACTAATATGAAGTAGGAAATGTTTTTTCTACTCTTGAGAAAACTTGCGACTTTTCAAAACATCTGCCCTTGTAGATTGATAACTTTTCTGTCCTCTGAGGAGCTACTCTACAAGTTATTTCTCCTTTCTGTTTAGGTGTTCTTTTATAACAAAAATGAATCTGAAGAGGATGGTAAGTGGAAGATTTAAAAGGAATTCCTAGAAGTTCATTTCAAAATAACTTTGAGAAACTCAGTGATATTCAACAATTTTCCTATTAAATCTTTTATTTTAATAGATCCTGATGTAAACCTGCCTTGCTGGAATTTCTCCAAGTGGCTGTCATTGAGGAAGGATACTGCAGATGTCTGTAACAGAATGATAGTTGTGAAAAGTGTGGGAAGAGCAGCCATAGGAGGGCACAGAAAATGATTAAGGAAGGTGGGAGTGAGCACTGGCAGCTTACCATGGAGTGGTTCCTGTTTTGTTTTCCATGTCAAAGTCAATGCTGTATCTTATGAGCACCAGGACTCCAGTGTTCCATGAGTCATTCTGAATCAGATCAAGGGTTGACCAAATGCATTCTTTTCTGCCTGGCAGTTCCCAAATAACTTCCCTAAAAAGTAGTTTAAAAATACAGCAAACATCCTCAAACACTACTCTGGCCTTCAATGGTTTGTGAATCAGAAACATCAGAAGTCAGTGTCAGCACTTTTCAGAGATTTTTTTCCTTTTATACAAATTTTAAAAATACAAGAAGAGATTTCTCTGACATAGTTTTGCAAATACTCTACTGTGTTCTGGGGTTTTTCATGCCTTCTACTATTGCGCTGCTGCTCCATCCATGTTGGAGTGTGAAAAACAGAGGTCTCTGTGATTTCCTCAGAGAGATATCAAAATGCAGGGTTTGAATTAAAGCCTTTAGAGAAATTAAAATATATTAAGTCAGACATGAAATAGAGGTGTAAGCTTTAGTTTTAAGTAACCAGATATATTATTAAGTTGTGTACATATGAAATAGAAGTATAAATCTTAGTTTTAAGCAAGTAAAAATATGTTTTAAGTGCCTTATAGAGTGGAAGCCTTAGAATCTACTGTAAAAAACAAGCTTCAGTGAGAGCTCAAAAACATAGTAGCTCTAGATATTATAAAAATATAGTAAGAATATTGCTTACATTCTTCAGATAGAACAGATAGGCTACATGCACAAGTTATGCACAAACTTTTGAATTATGAAACTAGAATTCTAATAGGTTTAGAAGAAATGCTTCAGATTCATGTTCCTCCTGCCTTTGCCCAGGGCTCTGCACCAGAGAGTTGCTTCTGCTTCTAATAGGGACTCTATGCCAAAAGCTTTTAGCACAGACCTTAACACCTGGGACTCTTTGTCTTTTGAGACTGATGCCTTTACAATAAACAACTTTATAGCAACCAGCGACTGCTCTTGCCCTTTTAGAAGACCTAGACCTATAATAATCTCAACACATCCACAATTGTCTTCAACTCTTTCACATTAAAAAAAGTGAAAAAGATATCTGCTTGTACTTTGTAGAATTTTTCCTTCCCAATAGTCTGGGAGGTCCTTGGTAAAGCCTCCCTGACTAGATGATCATTGACAGCGTCATGGTGTCAATAGTTGAGTTATACAAAACCAATCCTGTTACATATCTGTAATAGTGTACTATTTCCAGAAGAATTTTTGAAAGTATATTTTTGCATGTAGCAGATGGCAAAATACTTTTGTGCATTTGCAGATTGGTCATAGATAGATTTATGTGGGAGACAGTCCACATTTTTAAAGGAAATTGCACCATTTTTTTGCCAGGAGGAGGAAGAAGTTTTTAAATGATTTGTCATGTAACATTTGCAATGTTTTTAGTAGTATTTTTTCTTTACACCTGTGAGTTATCTTCTTCTCTGACAATGGCTGGCATTAGTGAAAGGCATATTGCTAAGGTACACAGCAAAGCATAAAAAAATTGAAACGGTTTTCTGGTCTCAGAAGCTGTCGCTGTCCACAGCAGCTTTTCTCCTGATTAGCTATGCTAAACCCTCCTGAATTTCATTAAAATTCTCCTATTCATTCCCTTCTGTATGGTCAATTAAACAGTCTCTACTTTTAGTGAGTATTCCTTTCAAATATTCACAGTTTTTATGAAGCCTGTTGTTGTCTTTTGCCAAGCTATAAATATATCTTCAGTACTTTATTTTTTTTCATATTGTAATTCCTCCAATTTCTTAATCATAATTAGGGTTCTTCTCTCAACTACTAATTTTTCATTCTCTTTGGTGATGAAGCATTTATAAACTTAGAGTAATATCTGTGTGACTTATCATCACAGTTATACTGAGGGGAAATATTACTACTCTGCCCTATTATGTTACTCCTCCAAATATACCACTAAGGATCAGATTGCTTTCTCAGCCCTGCTGCATGTAAACACCTACCAAATCTGCTACTTGTGGAGTGCAGGTGTTAACATAAACAGCCTTTTTCTGTTATGATCCACTTTTTATTATTTATATGATCAATTTTCCAAATTCTTCCCTAAATCTATGGTGTAGTTTTTTAAGTGGGTGAGCCTGAATCTCCACCCTTCATGTCTGCTTGTAGACATTACTCTTGTGCCATGTGAGCATCACATAGGACCATGCACTCCTGGATGTTTCAAGATATTTCCATTTTAATAATAATTTATAATATTTATTATTATTTAATAATAATTTATTTTACATAAATTATTTAATACCTTAATTATATTGTATAAATTATACATATAAATTATTTAATAATAGTTTGTAATAATAATTTATAATAATAAATAGTGACTGTTCCAAATATAGTCCCCCAATGTCTGAGCATTTGTTTAGATTCCTTATTACACTACAACAGGTGTAAATATTATTTTGAAAGTAACTAAGTAATATACATTAAAAATTGAAAACTGCATTCCAACTTTATCTGGTTAAAAAGAAAGGGGTGTTTGGATTAACATTTTGCTGTTTTTTATTTTAAAGCATCTGTTGCTCTCTAGTTTTGCTTTTTGTTTTGTTTTGTTTTCTTAGGTAATATTATTTCCGTTTGCGATAATGAAATTTTTTCTTTCCCGATTGACGAAGGAAACAACCTAATGAGTTAATTGAATAAAGTGTTTATAGGGAAAAAAATGTTTCCCTCTCTAATTCAAACTGCTAAGAAAAATTATTTATTTTATGGGCAGGGTATGAATGCAAAATGGAAATTTAAAATATCTGAAAACATGGCACACGCCTGCACTTCATAACACAAGTGGTTATAATGATATGGCTAACAACCTGGATTCTCCTCAAAAAAGACTAGCTTAATTACCAAAACCAGCATGCTTGTCCTATCTTAGTGGACCTTAATTTCAATCTGCTGAGTAGAGTGCCTTCCCAGTGAGTGTACCATGGATGTCACTCTAACTCGGGTAAAATCCTTTGAAAATTATTTGTTGCATGATTTTGGACCATCAGTGTTGAAGGAGGAAATTTTCAGTATGTACTATTTTTGTCAAAGTGGAACAGCATGTGGAGTTGATTAGTGTACTCTTTGATCTTCCAGGGATTTTTTTCCCAAATGTCATCTACAGTACTAAGATACAGTTGTCAGATTTATGCCCATCACTGTCTCAGAACAGATCATTCCAAAGTTACACGTTCTCTTTCAATGCACTCAAACAAAGGATATTTCAGATCAGTGAAGTTCATAATTTTTCTTCCTATTTATTTATTTTTAAAGATTTTTTTCTTTTTAAGAGTTTTTTTGGGGGGTTTTTCTGGTGCATTTTTTGTTGGTTTGTTTTGTTGATTTTGTTTTGTTTTTGTTGTTGTTTGTTTGTTTTTTCTTTCTTTCCAAGTCTAGAAAACTTAATTTAATTACTAAAAAAAGGCATCTTTTGCCAGTAGCGATATTTTCATACACACTAATGGATTATTTTTGCTCTGCCTAGCAGGGGACCTTTTTCTCCATATGAAGCAACACAGTAAATAGAAAGTTATAGTCCATGAATGGAGACTAGATGCCCATTTTACAGTTCTGCAGTTCACCCTTTGAAATCCACAGTCTTTGTTCTTTACATAATATTCCTGTGCTGCTGACCTTCCAAATGTTTCTATAATTTCTGTTCCTTACTGCACTGCAAGAGTTTTATGAGAGCGAACATAGAATTAGTAGTCTATTTCCATTAGTAATAAATCTGCTTTTGCCCTTGCAGGGGAACCTTTGCTTCAGTGTCTGTACCTTTGCAAAAATAATGAATTCATGCAAGAGGTTACCCGGATAAGAGCAAACCAGGGTTTAAAATCTAACCTGGTACATCACTGCCTCAGGGCTAAATTCTGAGCCCATTTAACAGGAGATATGGGCCACAAAAGTGAAAACCCTCCCAGCAGCTCCCAAGGCTGCTCCAATCACCAAATCACATGCAGAGGTTCATGATTCTTTAATTTAACTGTGCTGTGAGTGTTCTGTTTCTAAAAGAACAAAAAGACCCTTAAATCGGTATTTTCTCTCTTTTCTAGTTTCATCCATTTAACTGAATCATGTCTAAGCTTCATGAGTTCTGGAAGATCAGTGCATTCATGATCATCTTCAGAAACAGATTACATTCTTATTTATTTGTTTATAATTTTATTTATTCATATTTTTGAATTATTCATATATTGTATTCACTATGTTTATACATAATTAATTTATTTTTACTATCAATTAGCCATTGATTTCTGCCTTAATTTCAACTGAGTTTGAAAAAATTCTACAGCTATTGTAAAGTTCATATTCAGATTACAATGTCAACGTTAAAGGAATTTCTCCTGTTTTTTTTAATGAAAACAAAATGAAACTGTTAGCTTGAGATTCCAAAATAACATGTAAAAACTTTCTTTAAATTTTGTGAAACATTCTTCAGAGGAGACATAAAATGTAAGACAAGGCTTGAATATAGGTTTAGCACACCTAGAAGTATAATATAGCTAGTTAAATGGAAAAATAAATTCAACATGTACATATATTTGATAATATCTTTTTGAAATTTGGAAACATTTTTAACTGATGTGACAAGCTGCAAAAATTAACCTTGAATTAAAAAAGAAAAAAGAAAAAAAAGGAATCCAGAAAAAAGCTTTTGTGTAAGAATGGCATCTATATTTTATAAAAAGATTTAGGAAAAATATATCCTACAACTAAAGTGCAACATTTTTGTTCTATATTTAAATATATGTCTAAAAACTCACTGAAATGAAAAAATGAAAGCTGATTTTATATATACTTAGTCTCAGCTTAAATACCAGACTGCAGAATAAATGTAGAAACTGAAGGATAGCAGATAACTTGCTTCACTGAGCAGCTCACACGAGTGATGGAATGGCATTAGAACCACTTTCCTAAGAAAAGTTATTGTTACTTATTAGTCATTTCCCCACTTCAGCAAAGCAGTAAATGGTGTGACCTGTTTTGAGGAGCAACTGCTTTGAATAGATTAACTTTTCATCTGAATTTGGCTGCTTAACAGTTAATATGAAGAAGCTTTCAATGCTGATCTGCTTATGAGTGAAACAATGAGGATTACAGGGTGTTAGGGAGGTTGGATGTAGCCTAAGGATATAATCTCTGGTAAGGTCAAGGCTGGATGGCTTGGGAAAAAAGAGAGATGTAAGCACTGTAAAGATCTATTTTTCCAGCTCAATAAAACAGGCCAGAATATGTGTTTTTTGTTCAGTCTTTAAGGTGAAGTGGATGCAAAAAAAAGGGTTACCATTTCCCCTCTACATTTAAAATGCAAAATAAGTAGAAAGATGACTCCTGTTCTTTTTGTATTTAGTCAGATCTGTAAACTTTTAAATGAACAATGTAAATGACAGATAATGAAATTTTTATAAATATATCTCCATATGGGTCCTCGTACAACTCTCCAAGCTGCTGACATCTGGATATTTCAGAGAAGTTAGGGAAACACAGGGAAAAGAAGATTTTGAACATATAACTGCAATAAAAATTAACATATCACTTTTCCACATTAAAAAAAAAAAATGTCCCTGCCACTCTGATTTACTAAATAAGGCTTCCAGATTTTCCTCCAGACCTTTGTTCTTGTATGACAGGAAGGAAAGAGCATCACAGAACCAGCATTTCAGCAGTGTCCAAAAGTCATAAATATCTCCCTTTTGGAATGGTCATGGCTGATTTGAGTGTTAATGTCTATGCCCACTGAAATCTGAATTTCTTACTTTCAAAAGCAGACACATATATTGTGGTTTAGCAGGATTGCATGGATGGGAATACTACAGTTACACAATCTAGATGTGTCTAAACTCAGAATAAGTTTGCTTTTTTATTTCTTCATAAAAGGCAGCTTTCTGACTAACAGGGAGCAACTGAGGGTTGAAGAATGCCTTTTACAGCAAAAGAAGACAAAGCAAACCTTTTCAACTTATGAACATGTCCCATTTTCTACGTCTCATGTCAGAGTGGTACTCATTTGAACATGACTCCTCTAAGTCATGAAAGAATAATAAAATGGCAGAACATTTGTACTATATTTAATTTGATATTTCATATTTTGAACATTTGAAACTCTTGACATGTGAAAACACTTGCACTTTAATGCCTCTTAAAAGAAATGTCCTTCTTGTAATAAATAATCAAATAATTGCCCTGGTCATATTATTCTCCTAGTATCTGGAACTGGCAGCAGACAGAGGAGGTGAATTACCAAGATTTTGTAGTTCAATGCAAGCTTCTTTAGTAATTCTTTCTTGTGCAAATGTTTTTATCAGACAATCTACGTGATGATTTTGCAAATTGAGACCCACATTAAGTGGGTAGTTGAAGTAATTTGCTGTTCATACTAATGACTTGCAATATCTGTTTAGCGGTAAGATATATTCTGAACATCTAGATATGTAGAGCCTTTTTGTGGGATAAATTGAAAACTCCATACTCCACACTTTCAAGAAAACCTATAAATATTACATAAATCCTTTAGAAATAGCACAAATATCATTAATTGCTCTGATAATGAGATAAAATTTTCTAGACCTTTTCCCTACACAGAACTGTAAAAGAAACTACAAATACAGCTGCATTTCCTAAGATGAAAATTGCAATCTCCATAAAAGTATTTTTTGAGAAAGAAAATGCCAAAGTAATGTGTAGCCGGACTTTTTCACCCCACTGCACCTTTCTGACTGCAATCAGCAAGACCAGTTGCATAATAAACCATTGTGTTGCTCATTAAATTAAATGTGTATTTAGATGTTTTGTTGAAGGAAGCTTATGCCAATATACAATGCAAATAAGGGGGTGGAAGCAAACCCTTAGGGCCTCCATCAAAATTAATAAGAGTCTTGCCATTATTTCCATAGGCTTTGTATCAGGATCTTAGGTTTTTAGCAAGTAGATCCTCGAGACCTGAAGGGGGAAAATTAATGTAACACAACCCACCAGGGAGGTTTCTCTTCTTCTCCTGGTACATATCCAAGATAAGGATATGAGTCAGTTAAAGCTTTCAGCCATCAGCTCTGTCAAATTCAAGTCATATGCATTTGAGTGTTCTCTTCTGACATTTCTCCTGCATGGCCCCTATGGGTTAAAGTGACAACTGTCCTATAAATAAAGTCAATGGCGATAGTTAAGCCTAGTAATTAATTGAGCATCCTCAAATGCACGATAGTACAATATGCCTTAGTTAAATTGTAAGATTTTTCTTCTCACTAGTGCAGCTTTTGAATAAGAAGATTGATATTTGCATAATTTTTAAAAATCAAGCTCTTGGACAATTTTACTTTTCTGTCATCACTGGAAACAGTGTTCTGTCACACTTGAGGTGTGACTTCAGAAAGAAACTGCGTTAACATAAAAACCACGTATTGAAGTTAAATCATCCCAAACAATCAAATTTTTTATTTAATCTATTAAAAGTGCTTGAGTAGACTGAAAATTTTCTGAAGCAAGTCTTTTAACACTGCCACAGATAAAGATGAACAAAATAAATAATTGTAACTTTTCCAAGTTTCATTTCCCTACAATCAGTATTATCTCATTTCCAGAAATGGCACACTTTTATTAAAAAATAAAAATAAAAAATATTATCTTCTCTTAAAGGATAATATAATTGATTGTTAGTGGTTTGAATCATTCCAGGGGTCAAAGGCATCTTTTGCACCAATTTGTAAAAGCAAATTAATGTTTTGAAGGAGATGTAAAACCAAGTTGCTTGGGAGTACATTAAACTATATGCTAGTTAACGGTGTTAGATAGTTCAAAAATAAATGGACCATAATACCTTTTAATAAAGGAGCTACATGCATTTTTGTTCTCTGCCAAAAGCAGATGCCTGTTTGGCACTGTTTTGAATCCCATTTGCCACATACATTTTGAGTATTACTATGCTGAGTAATATGTACTATATGGTTCAGTAACCTCACTATAAAATAATGAGTCTTCAAGAATAAAAAATACATTAGCTATGAACATGTATATTTAAGGTGCTCTGAACATATTCAAATAAAACAAAACCAAAAAATGAAGCTTTCGCCCAGTAAATTTGCTCAGAAGGGAAACTTGACTATCTTGATTTGTATTTCCATTTCTCAGCTCTTGCCGATGTTTTCTATAAATACCTTTTCTTTAAGTCTGCCATCACAGGACCTTGCAAAAGCCCCACTCTTAAGGGTCTTTATGACAACAGGGATGCAGTGAATAACACAAGTTCACTCACTAAGTAGTGTCTTCAGTAGAAGCTCCAGCACTCATATTTTATGAAATATGTAATATGATTTACCCAAGGTTGTCAAAAGAGATGAATTTCAGCCAAATGCAAGGTAATAAGCAGTAATATGTGCTGCATGCATTTGACTTATGACCCTTGACATTTTGAGAGAAAATTCTTTTGAGGAATTCATTTTATACGTCATAAACTTTCCTGTTGTTTTCCCTGTTTTGACTGTCTTTGTCATCAGACTTCGTGTGGAAAGTTATGTCTGGAAACTGTAAATAAAGCAATATTTTGAAGAATACTTATATAAGTCCCTACTTCCATGATGGCCAAGAATAAGAAAGTTAGTAGTGTAGAAAAATGGTCTGTTTCATTAAATCAGAACCTAGAGGGGAGAACAGGCAATAAGGTAATGTATATGTGAGCTTTTTTATTATTTATTCAATGATTTTAGAAAGACCTTTTCCAAGACTGCAAGTTATTTATTTTTGTGACATCTATTATTTTGAGGAACAGAATAGTTTAGGTGCTGTGATATTATTATTATTATTATTTGTAGTAGTAGTATTGTTATTACCATTATTATTATTATTATTAGTAGTAGTAGTAGTAGTAATAGTATTTATTATTATTACTGCTACTACTACTACTACTACTATTTACTAGTCATCGTTCTTAGGTTTTGCTGTTGCTATTATTACCATTATTAATAATCAATTTTTGGTAGAATGTAATGCACATGTATTCAATCATTTATACTTTAAGGTATCATTGAAAACATGCTTCATATTATCATGGATCCACTTCACATATGCCAGCTTAAACCATAGTATGCAGTAATGATTCATCAAACTGAAGTGAAATCTATGTCCTTTACTGCCACCCTATACTTGTTAGTTTAGCCTTCTATGGCACTCCTTGTCATCTGTTAGAATGATAACCAGGAAGGCTGACAGGCTGGTTGGTGATTGTCAATGTGCTGAATGCTGCTGAACCTTAAAATGGATTTGTGGCCATCCAGATAGCACGGTCATATTTTAGCACATATTCCAATTTTTCAAAAGTTTTCCAGAAACTTTTCTAATGTAGTCAGCTGATGCACCTCACTGACCACAAGAGTAGCCAACAGTGGATCTTACAAAGAGATTCACAGGCCTATAGGCATGATTTGCCCAGAACACTGAGCTAGCCTCTACAGCCTGTCTTAATGAGTCCATCCAGCAGGACTGGTATCTGAGATTAATGCTACATGTGTACACATATCCTCTCACATATATATAAATAACATAGAGCCAAGACCTCTAATATCACTGGGCTCAGCCATTAAGCATGCTCTACCAGGTGCTCTACTAAACTGTGTCCCCAAGACCTGTACACATGGTGACCTATCTACTTATGGTCATCATGTTCCAACGCCTGAAAGTCTTCCTGGTGGAAGAAATATTTCCTAATATCAACCTAAACTTGGCCTGGCAAATTGTGAGGCCATGTCCTCTTGTCCTGTTGCTTCTTACTTGGATGAAGAAATTGATCCCCATGTTGCTACAACCTCCTTTCAGGTAGTTGTAGAGACCAATATGAGCTGCCCTCAGACTCCTTTTATCCAGCTCTGAACACTCCTAGCTGCCTCAGCTGCTCCTTATCAGCCTTGTGCTCCAAACCCTTCCCCACCATCATTGCCCATCTCTGGACATAATATTTTTCTTTAGTGAGGGGACCAAAACTGGACATAGGATTCAGAGAATGGCCTCACCAAGGGGGATTATCACTGCCCTAGTTCCTGCTGACCACACAATTGCTGATACAAAATTTATCCAATATAACATATATGGTACGTAGGTATATATACGGACATCCTCAAATGAATATACATCTATGTCCTTGGATATAGGAAGGATGCATGGATATACATGAGCAGGATCTATTGAGAAAAATATCAGTGAGCAATTTTGGGTTTTATCTTAGTTAATGTGCAGTAAGAAAGCTGGTGACAGTGCAATGACCTACTGTTCTAGGCAGATACATCCCCAAGTCTTTCTGTGAAGGTCTCACAAGGTTGTCTTTCTCCTAATGTCAAGGCAGGAACTTTAAATCTGAAGTATTCAGGGAGGTAATCCATTCCCTTAAATTTTAGGATTCTGTTAAAACAAGTTTAAACCTTGTTGAATGATAAGTATTTGGATAGACTGGCTCTCAGTAATGTTTGCAAACATTATTCAAATGCTATCTCGACAGATTTATCTTGGTCTTGTCATACTAAGCTCCATTTGCAGTCAAGGAATCAAGTATGCAGTATTGAGGAGGAAGTTGTCTGAATTACTTTCAATATCTAGCTTGGCATTATAATAAAAAAACACTGCCAATGCTTCCATAAGCCATAAACTAAATATAGAAGATTGAATTTCAGATATAAAAGTTTGCATTTCTCCCTTGACGGCAATAAATTTAAAAAAAAATCGATCTACCTGAAATCCTTTTATTTCTTTGTTCTAATAGAAGAAACTATAATAAGTGTTATAAAGAAGTCAAGTGATATAAACACATACTTAAAAAGCAGATAGAACACCTGGTGTTGAAAAAGTAAGCAATGAAAGGGTTTGGAAAGGTCTAAAGGTACTGCTGTAGTTAAGGAAATAGACTCAGGCGAACCATTCTACAGTCACGCTGGCAATCCTAAGTTTCAAAGTTTTTGGTTGCTCCCATTTTTGCACCTACATGCACACCATAGTACAAGAAATAAAACCAGCATGTTAGAGAACTATTCTGTTTCTACTTTTAGAAAATTATGCATTTTCATAAAGGTAAATGGAGGAAATTGAACATTAAATAAAACTGCAAGATACAGATGCAGGAGATGCAACGATTTTCTTAAAATATTAGTTGCATTAAACAAGTAGCTAAAGTTCAACTCACAATATTTGCATGTAAGGAAACAGACATTAAGTGCAAATACAAGCATTCTTATTATTTAACCTGTTACTGTGGCGCTAAAGAGGATACAACTTCATCTGAGAGCTACTGGAAAAGGGCTGTAAATTTTGAGTCAGGTTGGGTGAGCCAGCGAGAACATCAGAAAATGTAGGAAACTTCTAGGAACTTCTTCTGTTGTCTAGTTAAATCATTCATGAGAAATTCAGTTTCTCTGAAGTATTTTGCAAAAAACTTCAGAGGAAGGATGTAAATGCTCTCACATAAGGTGCGGAGAGTATCAGAAATTTTGGTGTAAGTACTGAAAACTAGGAACTGGGATTTATAGTGGAGCGCAAACTGAGGTTTAAAGAATTTAATTAATTTTTTTCCTAATTTCAAGTAAAAAAGTATATATTTTATTTAATTGCAAATAATTAATATGAGGGAATTATTCCTTTAAATATAACAAGAAGAATTTAGAGATGAAAGTCCTGGGATTATCTTAGCTGCTGCACTGTAAAAGGACATTGAATTCCTTGACTGATGCTCAGTTTCTAAACTGGGATGCATTTGACATCTCTCACTCCATTCCTGAGGACCCCTACAGCTCTCAACTGACCCTTTGGGTTACCAAAGGCAGCACATCCCAGACAGAGCTGGAAGATGTCTGAAGCACAGAGGACTCTTCACAATTGCTTTTTCTATGGAAAGGGAAAATATGGCCAAATTTCTCAAAAATCACCTGGGCTTACCAAGTCTAGTCTCTACCACAAAGCTTCTGCACAGAGTTATTTCAGACCTGACAGCATAAGTATAGTCATACCATTTTGTCTTCGAGTGAAAGGATGTGACTTTAAAAAAGTTGTTACTGATTTTATAAATTCTTGCAAGTGTTCTCTATAACAGGGAATTTGAAAAATTTTACACATAATTTTATTTCCATGTAATTTATTTTTCCTCATCGAAAGGATCTAAATGTGGTGTTTTCAACACTGTTCTTTGTAGCAATTCCAATAACTAAATTATGTTAGCAAATTTAGCAGAATATAAATTAATGTGGAAATGGAAAATTTCACAGCACAATTAGGAAAGTTCTTAAAAATCATTAAAGGTAACATAAAAAGAATTTTCTTTTCAATGTTTCAACCACAAACTCTGTGGTCCCTCTGACATATAGCAAAATTGTAGAAAAAACAACTTCAGATCTCCTGGATTATGTCAGATGTGTAACATCCATTAGAAGAATACACACAATACATATTTAATGATACAAACATGCATATATATAGATACATAATGAATGCATACAAGTATGATATGGATTTGAAGTTCTAGATAACTTTCATGCATCTTATGTATATGTGTTATATACACACACAGAGGTATTTAAATTTATAAATGTGTGTCCACACCAATATAAGTACATATGTAGCTGACTTGAATTCTGTATAAAGAGTATTAACCTTTAATAAGTATAATTATTAACCTGAACTTAGGGAGGTAATATTAGGGAGCTATTTTACCATTTAAGTTTTTTAAA
>JANRMJ010000031.1:156010-175927 GCA_025584955.1 Alethe diademata
AAAGACAGAAAATTACCAGAAACTATTTTGCTGATGAAAAAGAACCTCTGCTCTAAAACCAAATATGTGTGAAAAATCAGGTTATGTAGCTTTTTATATAAAAAACAAGCATTCTAAGAATACTTTTTTAAAAAAAACAAAAACTTTACTGGTGACTCCATTTGCCTAAATTTATTGGTACTCATTTAGTACTCATTTAGTACCACTTTCATTTTGTGAAACTCTTAAAACGGGAAATTTACAAGGACAAGAGGACTGGCAGATGTTCTTTGACTCATTCATTTGAAGGGAAGGGCATTCGGAAATGGCATTGGCACAGAATGACACTTGAAATAATGGCCTGTGATTCTGTTGGCATTTTTAGTGTTAAGCAAGTGATCTGCAAGGTAAAGTGGATTCACAGTTAGAGTCAGCACCAGTGCACAGGTCGCCTGTAAAAATAGAAGATTCCATTATTCTTCAGGCTCCCCAGAGGGAGCAAGGTCTCCAGCATCATTACCAGGACTAAATCTGACTTTTCTACCTCTCCTAATTTCCTCCTAGTAATTATAGGTCAAGCACTCTTTTGTAAAATATAAAACCTTTGTCCTTATCAAAAATGAATAGCTGAGGAAAAAAAAAAATAGAGAGTCCTAGGAAAAAAATTTCAATTAGAAAACCAAGCTAATTTGGTATGACCAAAGACTGTCAGGCATACTGACAGTGTTCTATTATGCAGTCATTTGGGCTCTTTCAAATTAGTTATGTTAATGTCCTGTGAGTGAATGTAACACTTGGATGGGACAAGATTTCTGCAATTAATTTCTGCAGTCAGTGGAGAGACAAGCAAATTTATTTTCCCCCTCTCTGGGAATTGGTAGTGGAGGGTGTGAGGTAGAGAAAGTGCATTTAGGAACAGAGTACAAGCTAAACACAAGCCCTAAATAAAGCAGAAACAATGGGAGCCAATGCCTCCTCATTCATTCAATTGACAATGTTTTGCAGCTTAAACCTGTTTTATTAATTATGTTTGACATTTCCTTAATTAGTTTCATTTACACCAAATCAATCCCTACTGCTGTATGGCATCATTTATCATTTTGAAAAATTTGCATACTGAGTGCTGACTTTTTCTACTTAATTATACATTAAAAGTGTCAAATGTGCTTGCTGCCTGGCATTATCTGCGCCAGAAAGGTTTGTGGCTGGACTGCCATGGTATTAATCATTAAGAGCTCCCAAGTGCTCCTGGGTAATATCTGGGGAGAAGAGTGGCTCTCACTTTAACGCTAGGGAGCAAGAAGTGTTTCTGTAAAATGACCCAAAGCAAAAACAAAATAAATGACCTAAAACATGCAGTCTACTGTGGTGCTTTGCTCTTTGAATGGAAATATGCTCTGGGAGAAAAAAAAAAAAAAAAAAAAAATTGCTGCTAACAATTAGCCCCCTGCATGCTGAAGATGAAGGGACGGATCCTCAGCATGGTGATGTTTTGTCTGAAAGGGCAACAAAATATTTCAGTTAAATGTATGTACACCTTTTTACCAATTTCTAATGTTTGAGCTTTTTTTTTTTTTTCCTGTTGGAAAGTATTTCAGTAAAAACACAACCAGGAATTAACACCTCCCGCCATAAAATCCATATTTTCCATGCAATAGCTTGCGAAATAATCAACCTTTTCTTAAATAAGAGGTCTCCATATTGTAAATAAAGAATGTGACTCTGGGCACAAGTCACTCTCCAACAGAAAAATAAAAGGATGGAGTCCATGTAGCATCACACTGCTAGTCTCTTGGTAAGTATCTCTAATCCAGTGCATGTATTTTAGCAGCAAATTAGCTGAATCTGTCAGTTTGTAAGTGCACTTCCACATTCAGATAAACAGCTGGTTGTGAGCATCTTCAACTTCTTATCAGCAGTAGCTTTAAGAAATACTCTTTCTTTCCTAAGTGTTTTTCTCAACAATTGACTCTTTCTGAGACCTTGTGAAGATTCTCAGCCAGATAACCACTAATTTCAGGAAAAATTGAATCCATTTTGTTTGTCACTTGGTCTCTCTTATTCCATATGCCTACTTAGGACCTAGGCCAAAACTAATATTTCTGACCAGCATAAGTTTTTCAGCTGTCACTTTAGTTCCTGCATTTGACAACCAGTTGCAAGAATAGTTTGTTGGTGACCCACCAAAGCAAATGCAAAGACTTAAGAACTGTAGTAAATTCTAACCAGTGTTTCCAGACCCATATTAGTTATCTTGTTTTACAAAATTCTGAGTTGTGTTAGAGATTTTAGTGGTATTACATAAACTAGCATGATTTACAAAATGGTCTAAGCACACTCCTGGGGCCAAAAATGTAATTTTCAGTGAGGAACCTCAGAAATATATAAGCATATCTTCTATCAGCTAGTAAACAGGTTCAAATTCACCCTACTGCTGTCTGTTGAGAATAAATTTCCCCTTTCTGCTTTCCTTTCTTGTTATGCCTTAACAGAATCAACTTAAACTGGAAAGTGAGGTTGTAGCTTGGAGTGACTAAGAGGAGAAAACGGTAACTGCAGCCAGCGTGAGACATCAACCCTGAGTAAGCCTGCTGTGGACATCTGATCATTCTCAGTTTTCCACCTCTGAGTTAAGCAAGTTCTTTTCAGAGGCTGTAATACTGATGAGGAGACTGTAATTACTCTGTCCAGCTGCAAACCATGCACAGTTCATGTTGATTCCTCACCCAAATAAGCAGAATTTTATTCCTGTCTTATCTCTGACTTTTGTTTTTTCTCTCTAGCGCACACACATGCACACATGTCAGTAGCAGCATTTTTAGACACTCACAGACACATCTGCTTTCCCCACGCCTGCCATTCCTGGATGCCAAGGGTATGAAAGATCATGAAAAAGACATCTAATTTTAAACAGAATACATCTGTTTCATGGGAGAAGAAATAGCGATAAGGTAAAGGCTCATTCATGACCTGACATCATAAGGAAAACCAACAACTTTCTGGAAAGGAGAACAGAAGTTACCAGCTTCTCATAACCCAGTTCCTGCTCAGTGAATCAGGGGTAAGAAGAAAAGACACAGCATTTCAGAGGACCAGAAGAACAAGTACTCAGGTATCTTGGTCTCACACAGGCACAAGACTAATTCCTGTCTTTGCCTCACATGCAATTCAGCTCCATTTCTTGTAGGGCAGGAGAAGCTTCACAGTGAAGCTTGTGACTTTCTGTATGCTGCATGTGATTTCGCCCTCTGCAGGACCACATCAAAAGCACCATGTTAAAATCTTACAGCCCCTGCCTCTTCTGTGCTCTGTACGCTGTGGTTTCTAAAGACAAAAGAACCGACATAGCTGGTGGTGCTCACGGTCATTAATCATACAGTGATTTCATTTGCAAGGCTTCTCAGGAGGCCATCTGGACTAATCCCCTGCTCAAACCAGGCCCAGTTCTGAAGACTGATGAGGTTCCTCAGGATCCCATCCCAGGCAGCTTTGAGTACCACCGAGGATATGGAGCATAGTGCCCTCCCTGTGCAATATGCAGCGTGACTCTTCAGGTCTTAAGGATTGTTTCATCCAATTCTTATCCCTTTCAGCTGAAGCTAAGTAAAATAACTAAACATGTATCTACCCCTATTACACAGCTCAGAAACTGTGTAAAAATGGGCTAAAGGCTGATGACATATCTGACATACTGATGATGAGAGTACATAATGTGCTTGTTAGTCTTTCACTTCTCAGTCATGATTATAGCTGTGATAGATGCCTTCACCACAAACCTTGCAATCACCAGTGAGTGATACGTGACTCGTGTGGCCACTTCACAGGGAGTGGTGCTCACCATTTCTGCATGCTTCCCAGAGGATGTCCACAGCTGCTGAAACACCTCATTTCCCAGGATTATTAATAGTAAAGTCTGCTGTTCTTGGGCTTATTTTAGAGCACCACACAATTGAACTACTAAGTTCTGGAATTTGATTTGGGAATTGACTTTAGTAGCAATAAAAAGGTGCTACTGATATGTCACTTATAATTATGGGTGCTTTGATTTACAAGACACAATTTCTTGCTCCATAAGAATAAGGGTTAAAAAAGTATCTACTTTGCATTCTATACACCAATCATGCCTGCATTCATGTCAGAACCCAAACTTACTGCATTTAATATTCAAGTTAATTTTCAAATTTTTGCCCATTAACATAATATATGCCATTTTGCAAGCCTGGTCAGAGAAATCTGTAACTAAATAATTTTCAAGTTTCCTTCATATCCAATGCAGTGTGAAATTATTTCCCCACTCTGTTCTTCATAGAAAGGCAATGCACAATTTACATGACATTGTTGGAAAATGTATTACAGACTTCAAAAGTTACTGTATGTGTATGCACAACCATAATAACTAATCCAAAATGACCATTTAATTTTCTAATATAAGTTATACTTGATAGGCTATTACAAGTTAAGTGTTCAAAACTTGCAAGACAAGAAATGTATGAATGCTAAAATGACTCTTTATAAAAACCTTCTCTTTCTATCTCATGGTCCTGCAATATAAATCTTCTTATCCCAAATCCTCCTGTGAGTGTACTCATTGTATGTCAAAATTATGAGAAGCATAATAATAAAAGAAGCTAAGAATTTAGGCCATGCCTAACTCGTAAGTATTTTTGTTTACACAACAATTTCTAATAAAAATTTAATGTGAAAATAGAAAATAGAGAGCCTGAGAAATTAATGCAGCAAAACTGGGAGTCACCCAGTCATGTATGTAGTGCATTAGAAGCCTTAAAACTCAGATTAATCTAACTATTCACTGGGTTCACAGAAGCCTTTCCAGCATGCACAGCCAGCTAAAAGCAAACCTGCCTATGTATGGCAACTAAGCAAAAAAATCTTCTGTTTTTACTGAATTGGCTTTGAGATCTCAGGAATTTCTTTCATCTTTCAGATCATCTTTCTTTTATTTTAAATAACAAGATTCAAATGAATTCAAGTCATCACTGCAAGCTTAAAATAAATATAAAGGCAGGTGTTTTTTGAGCACACTGGCATAAGGATAACCACAGCAAACATTAACATTCTGTGTATGCTATTTCAGATATGCACTTTACTGATTTCAGATACAGTGTACAGCAAAATATAATGAAATTCAATTCAAAATAATATGCACACACAGTGATTTTCAAACTAAAATGTATTTCCAGATCCTGCTCCATAGTTAAGGTCTAGATTAAAGGACTTCAGTAATTCTACCATACTGTTACGCAGGTCTTTAAACCAATAAGCATGTTGTTGATTTACTTCAGTAGAACTACTCACAATGGTATGCCTTCACAAGATCAGTCTCTAAAATTCTTTAAATACACTAAACCATTTTTCCCCACTGAGCATTAAATCTCTTGTCAGCTGAGTACTTTTAATGAATATACTTTTGAGTTTTGTCATCATTTGAATGTCTCAATTAATAGAAAGTCACGTCCCCCACTTTTACATACCCGTATATTCCAAAGATGTCCAGAGAAATAATCTTGCCAGGCATTCCTAAAAAGCCATTAGAATAAAAACCTTGGAATAAGCACAAGAGTTCTGACAGAAATTTATTTTCTCCTGAAATATATGTGTGTACCTCCTAATTTTCTACAAATAGCCATCTCAAAAAAACTTAGTCTTGATTGACAATTAGTCACACAATATCTTGTCTTTTCTTTTTGAAAAACATTTGTCTCTAAAAATAAAATTGCTATCTCAAATAAAAAACAGTTCATTAATATTTTAAAATATTTATTTTAATAAAATATGTTTAGCAAACATATCTCTCCATTCACCTCTGCGTGCTTCCTATACTATTAAAGTAACTGAATTATTTCCAGTTTCTCCTAAAGATTAAATAACTAGAAATACAGTCTGATACTTTTTAACATCTACTTGAAATTGAAATGTTCAGTGTCTATGATTTTATCTGTTTAGTTGGTTTCTTACAACTTTATTCAGAAGCTAATTGTTTCATAAATTCCTCCTGTTTTGGTTTCTACCATTATCTTTCATCATTGGAGGCCTACTTTCTCAAACATTAAATACTAACAGATAAAAAAAAAAAAAAAGGGCGAAGATGCCACAATACTGTAATTGCTTGCAGGGTTAAGGAGAATGTTGAATTCCCAGGTCTGTAAGACACATACAGTTGTTCTTTCTAAACATATACATCTCTAAAGTCAGGACTAAACTGAGGATGGGTACTATATTATACTCTGCATTAGAAGGATGATTCTTTTATCTGTCTTTCAGGCAACTGTCCTGCCAAAAAAAAAAAAAAAAAAAAAAAAAAAAATAGCAATATGAAATGGACAAAAAAACCTATTTTACCCAAGTTATTTTTTTTCCTAACTTATTTGTTTTAAACAAACAGATATATGAAGATAATACAATCAATATAAATAGCACACTGAATAAGATTTTTCTCCACTGCAAGTAAGGGAGAAATGGAAGGATTTCAAATACTCTCTGAGAAATAAAACTTCACAAAAATAGCCAAATTCTGTTTCCTTTGCTGAAATGAGTTATCCCCCGACAATGGAATTACATATGATGCCAAAGCATCACTTATGCATAAATTTTTTTTACAGTGAAAAGAAATGACACTATTTTTAAGCACCAAATATGCTCCTCTTTAGTCTTTAAAGCAATAGCAAGTGGACCTCCATGCAATGGTAGAATCTACCCTTGCAAAACCCTCACAACTTCTGTGGATTAAGATCCATGAATGAAGTGTTAAAACTGGAGTATGCAAGGAAAAAGGGAAGAGAGAAATCCACCAAAAGGAAACAAAACACAATAAAATTCCAAAGAATTCTCTTCAGCTTTTAAAGTGGCACTTGAATTATCTTGGTTAAGGTTTCTACATCAAAATTTTTACAATTAATAAAATCGTAATTACAATTATTCAGATGCAGTTAGACTAGTTATATTGTTCTCAACTATGTGAAATCTTGCTTAGAGAAATAAAAAATCACTTTGAATTGTGAATTTTGAATAAAGCATGATTATATTTTATTATGCCATAATATCACTGTCTTATTTTTAAACTGAATACTTAATAGTTTATTAAAACTCAATTTGTATATTTGGGCAACCAGGCCAGTTTTGTAAGGTGTTTTCACCGGTTTTCATTGAGCAGCAGGCTCAAACGAGGATCTCACCCTTAACAAATCTTCAGTTATACTAGCAAAAGAAAATAGAACAAAAAACCACAAAACCCAAAACAACAACTAACCAAATAAAAATCCAAATCAATCAACCAACCAAAACAAAACAACACAAAAATTCAAACCCCAAATCGACTAAATTGTCACACATTGTTTTTTAAATCAAAAAATTTCAAAAACATAATCTATAATCTTCAGAAATGTCATTATTTTTGAGAATTCATGCCGTAACAATGAGACATTTTTCCAAGCTTTCTTCCATGCTGATCTCTCATGTCAATTCTCACTGGAATGCTATTTAGGGACACTACACCTTTTTTGAGCACCTTTGTTTATAATCCTGTGTGTCAAGATTTTCAAGTCTTCAAAACTGATTGATAAAAAACAGAAGGAGTTCTCCCCCATGAAATTGGCCCTCTACAGCCTCAGCTGTCCTTTGACATACTCAAAAACATTGTTTGCTTTTGCCTTGTGATTTCTGCTTGAGGCCACCTGGCTCAGAAGTTTCATTCCCGATGAATGTCCAATCAGATCAGTCACCACCTGGCTGTTAAAGGACATTTTGATAGCACAGTCCATTAATATGATTCTTGTAACTGACAATTTTTTATCCAGGATTTTCTTTTCCTTACCATCATTACAATCTTTTTAATCTCCTGAGGAAAAGCAAGGCTACAAAGATGCAGTTCATTACAGGTAGCATCTACTTCAAATGTTTTTATATACAAGGTAAATTCATTAGTTCTTTGTTAATACTGAAATGGAGTAATAATAATAAGAATGCTCAGTTTTAAAAGTGTTTACTTATGGGAGAAGATATGAGGGAATTCCTAAGGAATTAAAAGGAAATAAACAAAAAGCAATCCAGTAGTAAAACAGGTGTAAAATATCCCCTCCCCTTTTATTTTTCTTTTTCTCTTTCATTTAATTTATAGAGCTATGTATCAGCCTTGGAGGTTAGGATTTTACATTTAAATTTTTCTGCTTTCTATTTCAGCAAGTATATATGCATTAATATATGAATATGGTATGCAAAGAACATATATATACTGCAATTGAATATTATAAGGAAGAAGTGAACTTTTGCTTTACCAGTGCAACAAAAGAAGGCTCAGTACAGCAGACACACTCATAGCAGCTGAACATAGGTACTCAATAGCAGTGATGTTGTAGTGACATGGATTTCAGAATGGATCAGAAGTGCTAGAACACATCTGAAGTCTGTAGAAGTCTCATACAGACCATGGTAAAATATGTGCTAACACATTTTCCCATTATATTAATTAATGTTAACAGAACAATGATGAGGCTACTTGCAATGAATCCTGCTTTTATATGATAACATCATGGAAAACTAATGGACCTTACTGTATTTTCCATCTTCTATTAAAAATAACAAAAATATTGGAATCAGAAGAAATACATTTTGCAATCTTTTAAATAAAATATTGAACTTAATCTAATTTCTTTGATTGTGGACTTCCAAAATTGTATTTATCTTCTCTAAAGATATTTTAAGCTCTACTGTCAGCCAAAACCCAGCTTAGTCAAACAGACAGAGTTTAATTTGATTTATTTGTGGTATATTTTCATGTAATATCAACAATATGCCTCAGCATTTCCAGCTCTGTTCTGAGATAGCTGATATGTTTAGATTCCAAAGTTAGGGTCCACAAGCACATTTTAGCTGAGGACAAAAAACTTTGTTCTCAGGAATTCCTGTTAACTAAAACTGCTACTTTTTTTTTATTTTAGAGATATCTGAAATTAACACAATTCATGTTCAGGCAGCCTTTCCAAATGTCTTCACCAGATAATTCAGCTAAACTGTCATATTTTTTAAAAGTATTTCAGAGTTGGTACAGAATGAGATCATTGTTAGAAACCTCTCTAATATACATGTGCATTCATATGCATTTTTCCCCAAGGTGGTTCACACAGCTAGCTGTGGAATACATTTAGTAGACTATTATACATAGGGCTGTCTTTCTGTCATAATCTTTCCGTACATAGGACAATTTGTGGGACTCCATGATATGCAGCTAGCAGTGCCTCTACTCAAATGAAGTGATACTGAATTTCTATTATGCATGTGCCTTGGAAACCTAGCAGCTCGCCATAAAGATTTTATTCACACAGCAGATTTGTTGTTACTTAGATAGTTTCAGACAATTTTTGATTTGAATGGACATGGCAGGATATGACAGCATAAAAAGAAATACCAAGAGAGAGAAGCATGTAGAACCAAATGATATATGATACAACCTAGAGAGCAATAAAGAAAGCTGGATGTTAAGGTACTCTTGTAAACAACTATCTTTCAAGGAATTCAGGTTTCTTTTCCATAACACTTTTAAAATATTCAGTAAGCATTACATAGGGAATAGATAGATGCATAGATAGATACATACGCATACACACTCTTGTACACAGATGCTGTGCTTGTCAAAATCCTTTCTTGTCTCGTAATCTTTCTAGGATCACTTTTAAAAAATTCTGTCTAAGCTGCAAACACAGGATATGCAAATCTACATATCAACCAAAAGCACACACACAATTTGCACTTCTCCCAAAGTTTCCTTTCCTGCAACTAGATGTACAGTTCTATACATGCATTGAAGGAGGAAGTAGTATACTATTTTTAATGTAGACAGAGACTCTTTATTTCTCACCATATTTAATATTTCATTTTCCAGTATCAAGGGACTAACTGTTTATACATATATATATGTATATATACACATATATGTATGTGAAGCTGAAATCCTGCTCATTGCAAATGGTAAGAAAGGGAGGAGAGTGTGTCAGAGAAGCCCTTTTTTTTCAAAGTAAAGGGGCACAATGGTGATGTCTGAGAACATGCTACATATGAGAAGGGGGAAAAAAAATGAGATTTTTTTTTAGGGCAAGCTGTACTTCATTATGCTTGTGGATGGAAGCATTAGTGTCAAAATTACCCCACACAACCAATCTTTCATCCTGGATAAAAGAAGAAAAAGGACAGGATGCCATATATGTAACTTAAGCAAACTACATTTTTATCAATTAAAATGGTCTGGAAACGAACCATCAACTACAAACTCTTTTGTATTTATACCTATGTGATATTCTGCCTCAAGTTCCTCATCCCCTTATAGCTCACATTACCCCTTCTATACTGAATAAACACTTGTTTCCTTGTACCTGGTAGTGGGACCTCCAGCTCCTTCTCTTCTCCTTTGATGGCATAACTTCTTAACTCTTTTTAAACTCTGCTTTAGCAAGAAACTGAAAAAATTATAAAATTAGTTAACTAATTATTTTTGGCAATCAGCAATTCCATTATTTTGTACCCTTCCTAACTCCCCACTTTCGCTAGCTAGAGAAGTTGACAAGGGGCCACACAGGAGAATATGTTCCACTTTTCCTCTCAGAAGCACTTACTGTTTTTCTGTGTAGGGAAACAAGAAAAGGAATCTCAGACACCATAGAAAAGTAAATCATTGTGTGCAACATGACTCAGATGTGACCCAGATCAAATGTTTTATATGAGAAAAAATAGCTATAATAAGGAACCAAATCCTTCTGTAAAAATAGAAGACTGGAAGAAAATAAAAGAAAATGACACAGAAGGAAAAATAAACAGAAATCAGGAGAAAACACCTCTTTTAATTTTTTTTTTCCCCAGAATTGCTCTGGAAAGTGTTAACTGCTCTGTGTGAGGGAATATGTCATCATTAGGAGGACCATTTCCTATACTTTCTTATAAATCTGAACAAGAAATCCATTTCCTGCAGATCTTTCTCCGAAATATTTTAGAAGAATGGGGTCGTCATGGTTTGACATTGGCCAAATGTCAGGTACCCATGAAAGTCATTAGCTTACCTGATTTTGATGCAGTTGAGGAGAGGACAGAGGAAAAAAAATTAACAAAGGGTTCATGAGTTAAAGACTGGGGAAAAACATTCTTAGAGCAAAGCAAATTCAAAGATATAAAGTAAATTTAATATTAACAGAGCTGGAGGAGTATAATGAGGAGTAAAATAAGCCTTTAAAACTCCTTTTTTTACCCTAGCCCCTCCCTCTTTCCCACTGACAGCTCAGGGTGACAGGGTGTGGGGGTTTTGGTCAGTTCATCACTCAGGATCTTTTTCTATCTGCTCAGGGAGAGGAGTCTTTCCTCTGCTATGCTGTGGAGTCCCTCTCACAGGGAAACAGCCTTCCCATAACTATTATGGCGTGGCTCACTTGTCCACAGGGTGCAGTCTTTTAAGGATGGGCTGCTCTAGTTTGGAAGTAAGGGCCTTTATCTCTGGAGGCAGGCTCTCTCTTCTCTCTATTCAGGTCTCCCACGAGATCACAGCCTTCTTTGATATCTCCCCTCTCTGGCTGGAGCACTTTTCCTGTGGGCTGTGAGGGGATCTCTGCATCCCCCATGGACTTCACTCATTACACTTTGTGTCACCACAGTCTCCACCGTGGCTTGCAAAGGAATATCATGTCCAACACTTGGAGCACCTCCTCGCCCTCCTCCAGCGACCTTGGTGCTGCCATGTCATGTTGCTCTACCTCATGTGTCCTCACTTCCTCCTCTCCTCTGACTAGAAGAAAAACTGCTGTTGGTAGGTACCACTGACAAAAAGCTTCACTGATTCAAAGTTTCCTTCAGGATCCTGCAGTGCTGGGAAGTTGATTCCATCCAGTTCTGCCCTGGGGAGTTGCCCGCCCCATTATCACCAAGGGCCAGGTGGCCCCGCCACCACCTTTCAGGCAATGTTGGCACTGTGACACTGGTGCTGTTTAGCACCACTCTTCCTGCCAGGCACTGGGAAGGGAAAGCCACTCCACCCCTGCCCTTCTGCCCATGGCACGGCTGGCCAGGGTGGCCAAGCAGGCCAGGCTCGCTGCAGGCCATGCCAGCATGGTGACACCTGCAGGGGTATGTGGCCACAGTTCCTCCTCACCCCTGGAGAATAAAAATGTTCCTGCACTGTTTTGGTTCTCTTCTTAAATTTATCATCACAGAGGCGTTTCCGAAATCTCTAACTGGGCCAGCAGCATGTCCATCTTCAGAGCCATCAGAGATTGGCTCTGCTAGACGTGGTGGGACCTTCCAACAGCTTCCCACAGAAGCCACCTCTGTGGCCCCCTGCTCCCCCAGCTACCAAAAAAATCAGGCTGTGCCAAATCAACACAGGGGGTCACATCATAGTACACAAAAATGAGTACAGACATGTAAGGGTTTGCTTAAAGGGAAAGTCTCATGGTGTACCTGCTGCACAAGGGTAATGGAAATGATGGCCTAAAATGGCCTTTCTAGTGCCTTCTTCATCTTTTTAGATGAAGTTTGATGATTAAACACAGTGAAGACATCTTTTGTATATCTGTTTGCTTGCTTACTTGCAGAAATATGTTATATAATTTGTGGACACCCATGAATATAAGAACAAGGATGAATCTCAAACATTACTTTAACATAAATGTACTTACTCTTTATTTGTTTTAGTCATAGACATTACTATGAGTGAATTTTTGAGTGAGTAATCTCAAGTATCTTTTTAAGGTTATGCTGCAGAATGCCTAACTATATCTGTAAAAGTATTGTGTAATCTTCTTTCTAATTTACACACAGGACCTAAAAGAGTGCAGAGTAGGCCCTTTGGTAGTGGTTGCTAAGATATCTATACTTATGAAATCCACATCCTTCCTGTTCTGCATTCACTCTCCAGGTTTGTAATCTATCTCTGAAATGAGCAAAAATGTTCTTTGATATTTTATTGTCTGGAAAAATGTATAGACTTGATAACAGGAGTACAGAGTATTCCCGCACTGAAGAAATCTGGGGAATACTCTGACAGCAGGTAATCTAAATCATTCTCCAATTGTATCATCCTGATTAATAAAGGGAATCCAACCTCCAAAGTCAGGCCTCCAAGCCCTTGCCCTTCTAGTTGTGTTTCTGAGAAGAAATTATGGTAATCTTAAAATCCTATTGATGCTGAAAGGCATTTCATCAACTGCAAAAATTAAGAGTGAGATGCAGAGGATGTTTTTCTATTTAGAGGAACTGCTGCTCATATGAATAGACTTCATGTGGTGACTCTTTTGAAGCTGAGGACTTCAAAGCAGATCACTGACTTCCAGTGGGATAATCACTTAATGCAAGAGTGGGTAGATGGAATTATTACCATGCAGTCAAGGTAGATTTATCCCTTCTCCCCTCCTTAAAAAAAAATAAAAAAGAGGAAGATGGAAAAAAAGAAAAAATGAAGCTTTTGGATTCTTTGTCCCCATAGTTTAAAGTTGATGATAATGGGGTACTAATAGCACATGAGGCATCAACTGAAAAGTAAAGTGGGTAAAAACAAAGAAACAAACAAAAAATCTAAGACACATAAGAAAAGTCACTAGCTTCAATTAGTTTATTAGAATAACAATTTTTTATTTTCACCACAGAAAGCTTTACATTGAAAATACTGCTAGCCATCTTTGTAAATAAAATCAGATCAAAATGTTAATGTACTTTCCTAATAAACAAATAAAATGTCTTTTGGAAAGTCTTTTTATGGATATTTATGCATGTAGCTGGCATCATAGCCAAAAAAGGTACTGTATAGGAAACAGACTTCCTTAGCACTCAGAAGGTTGAAGTAACTCATTAGCAAATTTAATTTTCTATATTTTCATGGAATATTTGGCATCATTTCTAGCAATTTCTAGCCCTGTAGGCTGAGTTTGAACCATAAGTATCTTTGTCTCTAGTCTCTTATGAGAAAAGTACACAAGCTAATTGGGAAGATTTGGGATCCTCAGTTAAGGTGTCAGGTTACCCCTATTACAGGGGATCATGTTGTTGCCAAGCTTGTTAACATGCAGTACCTCTATTTGTGAAGAAATATTGCTTATGATGGGGGGGGGAGGAAAGGCAAATTTTCTTCTTTTTTTTCCTCTTGTTTCTTTTTAAAAGGTGTGAAGTTGCATAAAAGCCCCATGGTCTGATCTCACCTCATTATGAGATTTTGTTAGCTCACTACAACTGTAATTAACCAAAAATCTGATGTCACATACACCCTTGTTAAAACTGTAGTGTCTGCTTGGCAAGTCTTGGTTGAGATGCATCAAGAGTACAAAAAATGCATGTATATGTACTTACATGTGGGTGGCTGGACTGAAAAGATTCCAAAAGTCACTCACACATCTAAATTTATATACACACTTCTCTATAACTGAATATGTCAAAGGGAAGATTTCCAGGAACAAACATTGTTTATAGATTAAATGTATATATTATGAGTCTACCACCTGCATAGATAAAATTCTACAGTCATCCCACTTAAGCGATGGCTCACAAAGCTTATATTTTTACATGGAGTCAAGTAAAACTTCTTTTTGAAATTGAGAATAAAGGAGGAAAATCAGCCACTTCACTGTTTCCAGATAGTTATATGTCACTATCCTTCATCTTACATCCATATTTTATGCTAATAAAACATGCAAAACTGGGAGTTAATACAGGCTCAGTATTTCAGAAAATCAGCCACATGCTAGTTGCTAGTACCGTCTAAAGGCTTTAGAGACACAACTTTTTTGAAAAATTGAGATTAAGAGCCAGAGCCTGCAGAAATTTCCTTCTTAATGCTCTGCATACTGGAAAACAGTAATAAAATTATAACAATTACAATTGATATATTAATAAATAATTATTTGACAGCTTCTTCTCAACTTTTTCAACCAGCTGTATGACGTTCAAAACATTTTAGAGCATTGCTTTGCAAATTATGTCATCCTTTCTAGAAACTAACATTCCCAAACTGCAAAGTCAATTTTCTTCTCTACCACCAATGACATGATACGTCGCAAATTACATTTCCTCTCCTCTTTCCATGCTGTTTTCCACCAAAACATATTTTCAAACTGCCCCCCCTTTTTTTTTTTCTAGTGGCTCTGTCCCAGATGCAGGAAAATCTTTTCCCCCTAATTATTCCTTTGGTGTAGTTTAAAGCCACCTGGAAATTAAGCCCCTTTCTGCCCACTCCCTCTGGTGAGAGGGAGAGAAGCACAGAGATTCTAAGTTGAGATAAGAACAATTTACTGGAAAACAGTAATGAGAAAAGAAAACTAATAGTAACGGCAGCAATATTAGGAACAACAGAATATAGAAGAGGATGATCACATACAAAATATGCACACTGAATCTGTGGAACCAACCCACTGCGCTGTTTACGTGCTCCCCCAGGAAAAGAAAGAGACTGGACACCACTTCTCCAGGCAAAGCCTTCATCTTCCACTGGAAACCATGCTTCAGAAGTGAGAATCACTTACTTCAGCCCCCAGAAGTGACACTCGTAGTGCAAAATAAAATCTGGGGTGCCCATATGGCTCCAGGCTCCACCCCATTCATGGCAACTCCAAGAAAATTAACTCTGTCCTTGGGCAAAACTAGGATATCGTTATATTCTCTTCTCAGGTAAAATGCTTACACTCCAGTGACAAATCCTAGGAAGCGTTCTTCATCCTAGCATTCCAAAGAGTACAGACTTGTGGTTACATGTTTTCAAATTAAAAGAAGTTAATATTTTGCTCTACTGACTACTGAGGACTTGGTTTACTTAGCTTTTATATTTCTGTGTTTATTAAGATAGCTCCAGTTGATTTAGCATCCTGTATACTATAAAGGAACAAAAATTTTAAAAGTGTTTTCACTAAGCAGCATTGTGAGTAAAAATAATTGCATAGCAGAAAATACTGAAGAATACATATAGTAGTATCATTCATGGCTAATGAGTTAAAAGGATATCACAGTGCATTTATAAATCACTACACTGTGTTGCAAAGTTTATTTAAATTCATTGTGTCTCATTATAATTGAGCTATGCACCTTTAGGTCTGAGTTGATTAGGAATGCTATAGCTCAGAATAGCTTTTAATTCAGCGAAACATGATTTGACCTTTACCATAATCCTGTGTGAAACACACTATAGTTTAGACATTAATAATGATACTACCTCTTTCTTGTACTGGTAAGATGCCACTTTAAAAAATTGTATTATTAGTTAACAGGCTCAGGACAATTTATCAAAACCAAATTATCCTTCTGTGTATAACTGCAGTACTTAATTCCAAGTTCTTCATCTCTTATAACTATTACCTACCCTTTAAAAATGCTAAAAACTAAAACATAATAGTGTCATGTCAGAGCAATAAGTCACATACGCATACTTAGAGACTCCCCACGGACTTATGCCAATCCCATCTTAGGGATCAGAGCAACATGATGTACATTACATGGGATATGCTATCTCTTTTGTTTGACCTTTGTCTTCATATTTAAGTGAACATTTCCTTAAACCACTTTCTGATAACTCTGCAGATTCCAATAACAGCACTTCTTTGCTCTTTTGCCATCATTGTTCAGTTTCAGGCTAATATTCCATGGATAACCAATAAAAGACGTGTACAGCCTAAACCCAGCAATCAGTCCTGTAGGAGCTGGACAACCATGTTAGCCTAAGAGAATTTAAATTTCACACATGAGGACTGCCTCGCCATCCATGACTCCAGGGATCAGAGTGGCTTCTTGGCCCTTCAGCCCTCCCCTATTAATAAATTTACTGGACAAAGCTATTCTTTAGGCTACATTTAGAAGATTTTCAGTTCAAAGCCTTAGTTTAGGCTTGCATGACTTTTCAAAATGAGTGTTTTGTTTTCAGTATTGTTACTATGTTCAGTTTAGAGCACCTCATAACATGGTGAGCATCTCACGCCAGATGTGTCCAGAGAAGGGCAACAGAGCTGAGGTTCTGAAGCATAAGTTTGATGAGAAGCTGATCATTTAACCTGGAGAAAAGACCTTATTGCACTCTACAACTACGTGAAAGGAGGTTATTGACAGGTGCGAGCTGGGCTTTTCTCTCAAGTAACAAAATATAGGACAAGAGGAAATGATACCAAGGGAGGTTTTGATTGGGTATTAGGAAATATTTCTTCCTAGACAGACTGGTCAGGCACTGGAACAGGCTGCCTAGGCAGTGGTTGAGTCACCATCACTGGAGGCATTTAAAAGACCTGTAGATGTGACGCTTGGGACACAGTTTAATGATGGATTTGGCAGAGCTGTGTTTATGGTTTGATTTGATATTTTAGATGTCTTTTCCACCTTAAATGATTCTATAATTCTGTGATCTATGATTATAGGATTCTATTTTTAATGGCTGTCCAGGCTTCAGTAACATTCTGATTACACCTACGTAAGATTTATAAAAAATAATTCTGATTAAAAAGGTAAGGTTTTGCATCTGTAACACAACTGTGTTTCTGATCCCGACATCAATGAGAATATTCTCTAGGCAAATATGAAATTCATAAAAACAGGCATCAATGAATTTGATATTTCTAAATAAGAGTGATCAGGATTACATGTCATCAAACTACTTCAACTTACTTATGAAACAAAAGAACTTGAATAAATTTATTTTTTTCAAGCTCTATCTGTTTAAGAAGAAATCATGTTCTAATTGACCTTAGTTAACATGTTAAGCAATCTAATCCTTTCCTCCAGCTGTAGCTGTAGGTTAATGTCCCAGTTTAGCAGACAGAGATCAACACAACTGGGTCAATTTCAATTCCGTAAGCTAAGTTGTGGGGGAAACAGCTTGTGTCAAAACAAAAAGAATATTATTTCTTTAAGTTGAAATTTAGTAATTGCTGACCTAGTCTCAGTGTTCCTGCTCAAAAAGTTTCTCTTCCCCAGGGACTAGTGCTTCCTGAATACTTAATAGAAAACAAATAAAAATACCTTTTTGTTTCTGAAACGAAAGAAGAAGATTTCCATTGTTTTTCATGGCTTGTGCTGCTTGGTTGTGATGAAGAAGAATGCATTAGTGGTGATGTGAGCCAGGAAAACAATATCACTTTAGTATGCTGCTTAGTTCTGAAAAGTGTATGCAAGAATAAACTGCATTTCCAGCCTAAGTATCTGACTACAGATCCTCTCTGTCTTCCAGCATGATCTGTCTCATCATTCAAAGCATCCAAGGAAGGAAAAGTAAGCATAGTGTAAGCTCTGAAGCATAGACAGAACAAAGAGAAGAAAATTACAAAGAAGTTTGACTGGATAATTATCCACACAGATTCAAATAACAAACACCTATTAAAACAGTTTCTGAAGGCCTGGAGCTTTCAGAAGAAAATATAAAGGCATTTCTCCCTGGAAAACATTATCTTTCATCTTTGCATTCTTTAGAAAACCAGGTCTTTTCAAGTTTTCTGGCTAAGATGTTGCTGTGTGATATATCATGTGTTATATCTAAATGCATCTGTCATGAAGCTTTGAGTTGACACATGTTCCTATTTATACCTGTTCACTCAAGCAGTATTCTCTTCCACACAAGATGGTTAATATAGTATCAAATTCCAGCACAGATATTCTGCATGTGAATTTTCATTATAATAGCCATATTCAAGACAAAGCTTACCAGGTGAATACAGGGCATAAAAATAGGTCAGATTGTGCCAAACAGTGTGTTGCAAATAATGCATGCTATGTATACTAAAATTATGCAAGTATAAATTAATTAATTAATTTCCAACTGAACATTTTTAACACTGTGCGAAATTAGATCTGCAGAAAAAAAAATGAGCAAAGATGTCATTTTTCTCTCTGAACATTTATAGGCAATAAATAAAGATTTGATAACTTTTCTCATGTATCACTTATAGTAACATTTAGCATTGCATAAAAACCCTATGAAATATTATCAATTGTATTGTAGGTACCGATGGAACAAAACATCATTTTTTATTCTTACTTGTGGTAATGCTGGTCTGCATTTGTTTGGTAAAATGGTAGACGGCACAGAGAAGTGTCTGAAGAAAAGAACAACTCAGGTGCTTCATGGTGTTGTCCAGACATCCACCTGTGATTGCTGGAGATTTAGATTCCTCTAAGCTAATGCATGGCTCAGATGGACTTGGAGGAACGATGACAGAGAGCAACATGAGACCAGTCATGTATACCAAGAGATGACAGCACAGATTCGAAGTACAAGTCATTACAGACAATCCCTTTAAAAATGTACATTGTGTCACATGTTGCTTTTACTTTTCTGTGCTATATGACTTTACATAACAATAGGTTATCAGAAGTAAAGTGGTTTTATTGTGCTCTGCCCAAGTGGAAACTAAACAGAAGAGCTCTAGCTGATTAAAGGAAAAAAAAAATAGGGCAACTCAGGACACCAGTTAGGATCCTGTAGGTGAGGAAAAGCCCCCACATAATGATATAATCTCTTGTTACCAAACCAGAATATCCCCTTATTATTAAAAGTCAAATGAACAGGTTAATATATTTTCCATGCCTAAGTCAAATAAAGACATAGGAAAAAAATAGCAATGTAATGTACTAAAAGCATTTTAAGTAATCTAATTAAACTAGACTGTTCCCATACCACCAAAACTCAAAAGCCAACAGAAAAAAATTATTGAAATAAAGGCTGAATTTGATAAGTCAGTTGTATTTGCTGAAATACAACAAATGAAATGAAAGCAACTGCAGACAAACCCAAGTACTAGAGTTTTGTAACAAAATTATATTTATGGAGAAATTAAGATGAAATAAATAAATTCTGATGCACAAATTCAAATTCAATATTTAAACTTTTAACTCATTAGAATAAAAGTCATGGACGGATATTCCCAGAACAAAGAAAATCCAAATATAAAACATAACACGTATGTTTCCCTCTTTTCTCTCTTTTCTGTG
>JANRMJ010000031.1:188524-203532 GCA_025584955.1 Alethe diademata
CTGACTAAATATAATCATACCATAAGTATTGTCAGATTTCCTGTTCCAGGGATTAAATGTGCTATTTCTTCTTCTGTTCACCTTTTTCTGACTTGCACATTCATCATTCCCTTTCTATTGGACTGGAGGGAGACTGACCTAGTTCCAACAGGAAAGTCAACTTTTACAGAATCTATCTAGATTCTAGATTTGCATTGCAACATTAGTTTCCAGGATGTAATATAAACAGTATTGGAGAACAAAATGACTTTAGATTTGGTATTATTCACCAAAGTAAACTCAGATTAAGTTTAATGAAATGAAATTAAATAAAATCCATTCATAATTGTGGACTGGTTTTAGTCCACTGATAATTTTCTAGAATATAATAATTTTGTTATTTACTTTCAAATCAGGATCATTAAATCTATATTGCAAAATTATCAAAAGAATTTATAAACTCTGATCTGTATTGAAATTTATTGTGCAATTCTTTTTGAAAATGTAAACAAAAAAAATATAAAAAGCAATGCAGAAAAGAAGATAAAATTATGCTAGAACATAGTTTTAAATTCTGTTCAGACACCAGGGAATTCATGCTGTGCAGACATCTAAATGATCTTATCCAGAAAATCTGAAGATAAAATGTAGCACAGCTGATGACTGCCACCACCATGCTTTCAGCAGCACAAATTCTTGTAAGGCCTTCAAGTGAGAAGGTTTGGATACAGCAGCAATCATGAAACATGCATAGGAGCAAAGCTATTGACAATATATATTTTTTCTTGGACAAACTCTAACCTTTAACACTGGCATAATGATCAGTAAATTAAAGTACATGTAAAAATCTTTTCCACCAAAGGGACATTTTTCAAAGCTATTTCTACAAACATCCAGCTGAAACCTGGGTTTTATTTATGACTGAAAGGTAAATACTTGGCTCACTTTAGATGAACGGGTTTCAGTGAAAAAGCAATTTCATCTTCATACTGATGGTGAAACTAGGTAAATACAAACCTGATGGCTGCCAAGTCTTTGCTCTTATGTGCTCCACCATCACATTCTCATGAGTTATACATTGTTACTATTTTTAAGTTAAATTTTGAGCCAACTTGGACCTAGAAATACCTGAACAAGTATTAGGTTCATGTACTTAACCTTTCATATTACAACTTATATGTTGGCAGATCATTGTT
Organism: Alethe diademata; assembly: GCA_025584955.1. Lineage (NCBI taxonomy): Eukaryota > Metazoa > Chordata > Aves > Passeriformes > Muscicapidae > Alethe > Alethe diademata. The sequence continues at coordinate 189,700 of JANRMJ010000031.1, forward strand.
GATGACTGGAACATGATCATTATTAACTTTATTCTTGGCAATATTAAAATGTATAAAAAGAAACTGAACCTCTCCTTTCCCTCTCTTCTCTTTACTGCTGTGGCCTCACCTTGAACATTGTGTACAATTCTGGGCAACAGAATGAAAGATACAAAACTATTAGAGAGTGTCCAAAGAAGGTCAATATGGTGAAAGCTCTTGAGGGGAATCTGTACAAGGAACCTTTGTTTTCCCTCGTAATTCAGATCTGTTCCTCCTTGTTAGCCCTCTGTGATGCTTAGTAGACATTAAGGAAATGGACAGGCAGCTAACAAACATTTCACAAGAATAACTTGAAGAGCTAGAGAGAAATTGCATTTTATTGTTTTATTTATTAAGGAGGAAGTTGAGATTTTACTGGAGAAATGTCTACTTTGTGCTGTGAATATGAAAGCATTCAAAGTTACCTTTTACTGGTTTTGTTAATAAGGAAAGACACATCTATGTATAGCATTTGAATGAACAATTTTATATGTTTTTCCTTACATGTGGAAAACCACCACAAGTTACTGTCTGAGGAACTTTCTTTTAAAGCTTAGACATATCTTAATAGAATACTAATATTTTATTAATATGTATTAATATTTTCTATTAGTATATTTTAAAATATATATCAATATACTCTAATATAGAAAGTATATCTTGTCCATGGAAGTAGTTCCCTTATCTCATAGTGATTTCAATATGTTTGGAATCAACAATCATATAAAAAAAGTAAAAATACAATAAAATTGAAACCAGTGAAGGCATAAAGGAATCTTGGCTTATTGAAACTTCATGAAAATAACAAAACACTTGGCAATGATACTGAAAAAGAATAGAATGTTCTGGAAGTTTGTTTTTCCTGTGATATGAAAAATAAGACAGATGACATCCTGTCTTCTCTTTCAGGCTTCTATGAAACCCCACACAAACATGCTAATAATAAATCAGAGTAAAGATGATGTCAGATGCAGAAATATTCCATCAGGTGGCAATGACCCTTCTATAGACAACACAAAGCTGTTTCCCAGCAAGAAAATTTTTCTCTAGACCATTTTTCAAAGGCTCACACTGTGGGGCTTCCATCACTTCTCTCAAGAGACTATTCCACAATTCTAATACATCTCACTATTAGATACATTTTCCTGTAATAAGACTAAATTTTCCTTTGCTCTATTTCATCCCTGAAAAATGCATCCCTTGGTTGCAGTATGAAACACTAGCTGGTTCAAAGCTAACCATGTGTCTTTTTGCTTCCACATAGCAGCATAACCTAGAGTGTTCTGGTTTTATTCACTTTATTTTAAAAGATTATATATGCTATAAAACTCACCATTTTAGTATATAAAACACAATTTTTCCCCATTCTTATTTTTTTACATGAGGGAATTCCACTTCTCCATTTCTCAGACTCTAGAAAAAGTGCACCTTTATGCACTGTTAATGGCACGGGTTCTGTCCGCCTGGATTTTCAAAAGCAGTTCCCCATATACAGAAGAGTTTAAAAAACTTTCCTTCTCTGTAAGTACTTTGACTTCTTTAAACACATAATTTCATGGCCTACTTTTTTATACCAAATAGACTCAGACATATCTGGTACATACAGGTGCATTCAAGAGGAGCTTCCTCATTTAAATTTTAAATATTTAAATACTACATTTACCCTGTGTAAATTCATTTCCTTGATAAAAATAAAATAAAAATTAAAAACAAGGAAAAAAAAGGAGAAAAAAATTAAAGATATTATTTCTTAATATTTAGCAAAATCCTGTGTCTCAGTTTTTTTATTTTCATTTTACTAAGGCATTATTGCATGATTACCCCTGCAGTGCCGCACATACCACAATTCTGTTCCTGAGAATCAGCAGTGCTGCACTTCATCAACCCAATTGTCAGCATACAAACACTGAAACTAGAAAGAATTTTTCTTGTTTTGAGGGCATTTTGGAACAACAATGTACTCACAGCTGATGTTTCATTAGATGTTTTCCACAGTCAATGCCTATACATGTATAAATCAAATTCATCTCCAAACACCAATATAGATGCTCCTTGCCTCGTTGTTTAATACTATTCAAGGTGTAGTGTCTTTGGACCCTCAAATATCTAGAAACATGGAAATATTGGTGAGAGGTAGATCTCATAAAAAATTAAAGGACATGACTTTGACTCAATAGAAAGCCAAATCCAGTGCTCACTGCTGAGAAATTCAGCATGAAAGAGTGCAAAATGAAATGAGTGGCAAGCCCCAGAAGTTGTAAAAAAAGTATATCTATCAGCAAGGCACATAAGTTCAGGTGTTGGAGCAGCATTTGCCTAAGAGAACAGTTTCCTGTTTTGACTCAAGTTTTCTTTAAAATCAGGGTCAAGTGAACTTGTTTTACCAAAACGAGAACTGACCTGAACCTTCACCAGATATGAACTACTTTGTAAATATTTCAGAGGGGCATGAAAAATGTAAAATTCTGCAGAAATGCTTAAGCATGTATTGCTTGATTCTGCCATCATTGCTCACATCAAATAGTCTCTTACTCTTTGAGTAGTCCCACAAAACATATGTATTTATCCTGGGAATAAGATAGCTGCACAATATAATGGTACAGAACAGCACTATATTTGCCTACTCCTTTTTTAGCAGTTAATGAGGAAGATGTCTCACATACCAGACTTGACAGTAATGCACAATAAAATGCCTAGAGAGAGGTAGATACCACTATGTTTAAAGCAATTTCTAAACTAGACCCTTTTCTAAACTCTTCTTTAAGTACAGTACTTAGTAACAATCTGAATAAATTTTTTCTATGTTAAAATCTTCTTTTGACACTGCATCTGTCATACAGTCAGCATGTCTGACCCAGATGTATGGAGTGAGCCCAGCAGATTATTTGTCAAACAAATTCTGGAACCTAAAATTTGGGTCTTTTAATTTAATTGGTATGCAAATCTGAAAACAAGACAGCATTTGTGTTTGATACAGTTGTCACTTCTAATTCTGGTAACATTCATTATCATGCTTACAGATTTTTTTTCTTACACACAACATCTGCCAATACTACCTAAACCACAGGAAGTTGACAAACCTGTGCAAACTTCTTCTCAGTCTCCCTCTTGCTTTTTGTTATCTGTTCCATGCACACTAATTTTGTGCATCTGAGGCCTCTGCTCGCCAGAATTATGCCTGCTTCCTAACACCTCGGCCTCCAGAGCTTTGGATTTGAAGCTGAATAGACACAGAGCCAATTTATCATAGGATGACATGTGTCATGTTCATAGTATAACCAGAGGGACCTACTGTATGCACTGTATTTATCCTTTTGTTGTCAACATGGACAAAGACAATACTAGCAATAGACAGATATTAAATTTTTAAAATACAATACATATACTTAACTGTTGTTGTGCTAGAATTGGAATTTTTAAATGTAGTACTAGTTCATTTTGTTTAACACCAGATTTCCTTTGTCAGATAATCATCTGTCATTCAGGCACGTAGCACATTAAAATATGTGAGTGTCAAATACCAATGTATTAGCAGCAAGTCTTCAAAAAATAATTACATGCATACATACCACTACATTCATACGCTTTCTGCAAATAAGAAATCATAATCAGATTTAATGACAGCTAACACATATATACATACTAATATTGGTTATAGCTACATATACCTAATATGTTTGCAAAATAGTGCATAAATATGTATATGTATATCTGTATAAATATGTGTATGCTTGTGTGTGTTTGCATATATAAATAGTTATCTCTCACATATAGTTTGCTATGGATTAAGATGTAGACAAAATTAGTAGCCTAATAGCAATAAGCAAAATTAATTAAAAAAAAAAAAATCTCAAAATATTGGCAGGAGACTGCTACCACAAAAGTATGTCCAGAGATTTATTCCCAAAGAGTAAAAGTGCAAAGGTTGATGAAATTTGCTTTCCATCTTCGGACTGTGAACAACCCCAGGGACAGAAATACCCCAAGAACTTTTCAGCTGATTTCAGGTATGTTCTCTGATACCTTATTCACCTGCAGTTTTTTCTGCTGAGGAAAGTCAGGAAGCAGGGATGAGCGTACTCTTTCATTGCAATGATAGTCATGAGCATGTCTTTATTTTAAATTGTATTATTCCTACAAAATCCTCTTAGTTAAATTTTGTGGTTTATCTACAATGATAACAAGGTGAGTTTGTTGAACTTGTAGCAGAGAGCTATTCAAGGGGCAGAAGTTCAGGGCTTTCCTTCAGGAACAGGTAGAGATCAAGTAGAGACTGATTCAAAAACCTGGAAAAAGGGGATAAGATCCATTATAATTGATATATTTCTCATTCCGAAAAATGGACCTTTTTTTTTAAAGTTTTATTCAAACATATTTCATATTATAGCATGCATATGAGCTAGTCTATTACTTCTACTTATTGGATTAATGAATCTAACAGGGCATTGGCACATAGTATGCAGTGAGTAATGGCTAGAAAAAACATATTTCACACTACAAAATTTTTGGTATACAACTATTTGAAAATCACAATAAAATTTGCTTTGAACATTTTTATAGCATGCAAATGATTGCATAATAGAAAAAAAATCTGCATTTTCATTTGCGTATATGATATGACTTGTGATATTGCAGTCTTAATACAAATAAAAGAGAAGTGAAAAAGGATGGAATCTTGCTCCATATAGAGGCACTATTGAGAAATATTCTTGTTCCACTCTTTTCCAATTCAGCAGAATGCAGGTTTCCCATTTTTTTTTTCATTTACCAGTATCAGAACCATCCAATTTTACTCATGATGGACAGTAAAGAGTTACTTGAAGCATTCAAAAATTCAAGATACATTCAGATTGTCATTTAGACAAAGGATGAAGGGCTTTGATCTTATTTGATATCATTTGGTTCCTCTGCTCCTGGTAATATAAAGCCATATTAGAAAAAGGATAAGGTGGAAGGGTGAGAGAAAGAATGAAAGAAATAATTGTTGAAAACAGAAAAAAATTAACGTGAAATAAACCAAATAATCTCCATTCCTTATAAAATTCTCTCTTCTGTAGAAATGAAATGAAATAGAAAGTTCAGAACTACATTATTGCAGTAAGTTAGCATAAAAGATAACCAGAACTAGGCATATTATGCATTTTGTTTTGTTTTATTTTTAAACAATTGGAGGGAGAGAAGGCTTGGATTTAGCAAAGAATTTGCAACTGAACATTTTCTGACAGTACTGCCTCTGCCCATCTGTGCAAAGATTTTTAGTAACGCAAACATAGCAGTGATGAAGAGCATAATATGAAATACCATATACTTGGTTCATTTCAAGATATCAGCCAGGGACCATGGCTCAAAAAGCATAGAATGACTGTGCAAGTTCTTCAGCATAAATATTACAATGGATAGCTACTAATTGTCAAAATAATAAAATATCAATTCTCACAATAACATACGTAAAATTGTAAAGGAAAGTTTTCATTATAGGACAGGAACAAGTAATAACAGAAAATTAAGTTGGAGAAGCTTTTCCTATTCACTCTATACAATCTTTCTCCTTAATCTTTTTCCAAATCCACAAATGTACTTCTCATATATAAGAAATAGCTTGGAACAACTTTGTGTTGTTTATATTTTATTCACAAGAAGATGTCAATTTTATAGGATTAGTCGCTAGAGCAATGAGAATGAGATAGAAAAGGAAAATGTTATCAGGCAGAAGTAGGCCAAAATGTCTACAAAGTAGAATGTCTATATCTGTCTTGTAAAAGCAATATAATTTGGTTCTATTTTACAGTGAATACAGAAAAACAGAAAAACATGATGGAGGTGCATTTTATGTGAATGTTTTGTAGCTCTAATGATTCAAAACCCCTTGTGCCTGCTAGCTGTCTCTTAGGACATTGATCAAGGTTATATCCTAACCAGAGTCTTATAAGTTACCAAAGTACAATTTTTTTTTAGTTTTAGTGTTCTCACCTATACATTTGAAAAAAAAAAAAGACAAACAATCAAAAAACACTAAAAAAATTTTTTAAAGTAAAGCACATAATACTTCAGTAGCAAGCACCTATAGACAACAGCACATTTATTTCACTCCTCATGGATAACAGGAAACGTATTTCCATTACAGAAGTTATACAGTAGATTTTTCTTTTCAAGCAGATATAACGGACTAGGTGTAAAGGCATGTGAGGACCAAACATGACTTAAATTTTTGAACGATTCCAATGCTGCTGAGAGGAGCATCAGGGAAAGAAACTAGAGTCTGCAAAGCCCTCCAGTATGGGCAGCAGTTATATCAGCGGGGCCTAAATGGGAATAACATTAAAATGTAAGCTAAGCATAGCAGAAGACAAAACGTAAAAAGGGGAAGAAAATATATGTACTTCTAAGTGTAAAAACTGCTTCTCAATAGAATTTTCTCTTGAAATTTTTCTCAAAAATGAGAAATTCTATTGCTATCTACTATCTCAGATAATTTATGTGCTCTCTATCTGAAAATGCCATGTTTATTAAAGAGAAAAAAAAATTAAAATGTGTGACAAAAGTCAGGGGAAAAAAAAAGTAGAATCATTAAGGGAGAAAGGGTCCAGCTTACCCCTAAATATAACCAAATTGCTACTGAATCACAGGGTTATATGGCTGTTTTCATTGTATAGGAAAGCTATATGGTCTTTCAGAATGATGGAAAAATACTGCTTACAGATTGTTTAGCAGTTTTGTCTTTCTCAGATTATTTTCTTTAACAGACAAATCAGGCTAAAATTATTTTATTGGAATACACAAAAATAAGGAGCTAAATCAGATTGAATTAAGCAACAGATCTCACTGTTAACACTAGAAACAATTCTAGACCCCACACCTCCACCTCTGAACAGTAGGTATTTAATTTTGTGCAGTGCTGAGAGCAATTCATAGTAACCTTGCTTGGAATTCTTTCTTAGTATTTATTTTTGAAATCCATACACTTCATCATACAGTGAGTGAAGAAACCCATCAGGCACAACCTTAATCTATAAGGTTATTAATACTTTCCCCTCCCATAAAAGCCCTGGACCCCATTAGCTGCAGAAAGTTGGCCTACATCCAATACTGCAAAACAGTCCAAAATTCAACAATTAAATAAAAATTCCCCAGCTCTATGCTATTCAACCTAACTTTGTATTCAAAACACCTGGAGAAATTTGAAGCAACTCATTCAATGGTTCCTCTAAGAAACAGAAATAAAGTGAGGAGCAGAGGCTCTGGAAATGCAGTTATGTGCAGTTTATGCAGTTTATGCGCAGTTTAAATAGACTGGTTCTTCCCTCCCTAGCAGGCAGTTCAGTCCAGCTGTGAGTTCAAAACAGTGGAGAAAATGAAGCAGGTCTCTTACCAGCTCTTGGATACATGTTGCTCTCATTTGGTGGTATGCAGGATGAGTGTAATACCTGTGTTTTCAATTACTATATTTCTGAGGACTTTTGTTACAATGTCTGCTGCAGCTTAACATCTGCCCATACTCTCAAAGTGTCACTGTTTTGAAGGAGAAGGAAAGAGGAAAGACTGACAATTAGGATAGACACTAGCGAGTGCTCACAGTATTGCACATTGAATACCAAAGCAAAACCAGGAAAAAGATCACACAACGCTTTCTTCTTCAGCTGGCAAGGTGTATGAAGGAAGTACCAAACAAAGAAGAGTGGAACAGATATGAAGCAGTCTTTTTTTCCCTGAATTTTTACATCACTCTGCCTTAAGAGTCTGCTGATGACTTCATATATAACATGTATCTGTGATACCAGTCTTCCTCAGTGAAGGGCTTGGTCCTCCCAAAGGAACGGAGCTCACAGGCTTCCTGAGGCAGAGGAGGTCTCCTGTGTTTCTAGAAGGTCATACCTATACAGTAGTGTCATATATAAACAATCAACCCACAATCATTACAGGATGTTGAAGAAGACCAAAGGTCCTCACCACTACTTCTCTGACGCTGAAGCAGTATAGGGATGGTGTCAGTCAGCATAACTTCGTGCAGCAAAAAGATCATCCCCAGCATATTTTAAATTCTTTGACTTCTCTTGTCCACAGAGATGGTGAAAAAATGAACTTCAAGTACAATCTGATACGGAGTGAAAGGCCTCTCCACTGCAAGCCCTCCAATCATGTTATGGAAGGTGAGTACCAGGACATGCTTTGCAGTCTTCTACCACAGGTTGTTGTCAGGACTATGGCATTTGAATGCTGCTGCCTGTTTCATTCACTAACATTTATATTTTCAGGGCTATCTGTGAAATGAAAGGAAGCAAAAACCAGATTTTAAAAGACGTAAACCTCAATTTGTTTAAAACAGAAAGGAAAAAAGGAACAAACAATAAAACAGTTGAAAGCTGTTATTCTCTTTCTAAAGGCTTAAAGGTTATCAACGATTCTGTCAGTGACCCTTCAAGCCCTCTCCTGTTCATCAGTCTTAGAGGAAATAAAGATGGAACCTGTGATGAAGATGGCTAGTAGGTAAATATTCATTTGTTAATGTTTGATTGAGCTGTTTACAAATGCATCTGGTCGTACCTATCAGCTACATCTATTTGATACTGCAATAATGTTTTGACATTATTACTTTGGCTAAGAAGAAGGTCTATTAATTATTTTTCCATTTGTGTAGCTGGTCATTGTTGATAAACTAAGCAATCATGGGAATCCTCATATATCACTTTCCATTCAGCTCACAAAAGATCTGATAATTTATGACAACTTTCTAATCATTGAAAGAGGACAAAAAGTAGGCATAACTAAAGAAAAAGGGAGAAAAAAAGGCTGTTGAATTTCGGAAGAATTTAGGTAATAAAAGCTCCAACCCTTGAGATTAAGCATTACCGATTTCAATGAAGGACTGAAACATCTAGTAATGAAGGTAAGAAGATGGATGTAGAAACAATTGTGTTTCTAATCACCTTGCACATATTACTAATAGGTCAAAATTGAAACTTATGAGAATCTTTTCTTTCTGTGAATTACACTTTGCCTGGTGTTTTAATTCATACGTAGACTGGATTAGTCTTCATTTTTCCAAGTCACTGATCCAACATATTTTCCTGCTTCTTTGTTTGTTATCAATCATAAAGCAGCTCAGATAGGGTGAAGGGTAACAGATCCTGACCAGGCTTTTTGGTTTCAGCAGGATTGTTTATTCTTGACAGGGTGCTGAGAAGTTGCACATTGTAGTGTGTGGAAGGTTAACAAAGAAGCATAATTGCTACACACCAGGTAGTGAGCAAAACATTACATTTTTTATTTTGATGTATGCATTTGTCACTTGACAAAGTAATTTCTCCAGTCACTTTGTAGTGACAGTCTCAAACCATGTATCGCTAAGGGTCTACATATTTTTTTTAAAAAAAGGGGGAGAAGAAAAAAAGAAAAAAAAAAGAAGGCAAGAGAAACTTGCTGATCTTTATTTGGGATAGGATGAGTGACAGTATCCACAAAGTGTGGATTGAATCCCTGCTGTGACAGAGAAACACTATTCAGCATAGTACAGATAGTCGAGCTACCATTGATTTGTCAAGTGTTAACTTTATCTTCTTAGACAGGTTCCAGTTTATTTCAGCTGGAAGTGCAGTAAAAAACCACAGAATTGTTCTATGTGTTGCCACAGATCAGGAATGGGAGCTTCTATACCTGTTTCTGAATCAGATACTTTTCCAAGCTTCTTGGTGTAGCCAAATTGCTTATATAGGCATATACATAGACATACACACTAAAGCCCAGTCTCATCCATGGACAAATTTTGGGCTGCTATTGAGAAGTAGAAAGCAGACACTCAGAGAGTTCAGACTAAGAGGTGAGTTAGGTAATGACTCCAAAAAGTGTTCCTGCCTTGAAAACCTTCATTACATGTGCAATTCTAGCTAAGATTATTCTACATCACTGTATAAAATTAATAAGGAAACATATATAAAGAAGACATTCTTCCATCTTCAGGTAAGACACCATTAGTGTTTTTGCATCGTCTAGGTCTAGCCTTTCTGATGGTCGATGTAATTTTATCTTATGTTTTTAACTGTTGGATCTTCTCTTTCTACAAGCTTTGGAGTTAAAGCCAAGGCAGTCTTTTGTTGTTCTTGAAGACTAACTTCTGCTTTAGTTTTCCATAAGGGAACTCAGGTTTATTTCAAAGGCTAGTTACATCTCAACATTTATTTTTAATTGGTTTTGTGGTAACACTGAAATTAGAATATTTCTGCAGTGCAAGAAGACCAGGGTCGTCTTCCTCTCTGCTTGCTGCTCCTGTATGCCTCCTCTTGTCACCTTGATTTCTGCTCCTGAAATTTTATGCTTTGCAGCCATTCAAGTAAACAACTTTTCTCTGCTCTCCTGGACATTACTAGGTATGTAGCTCAATAAGCATAGCGAAGTTCTTACCAATTCTTTGCCTTAATAACACTCTTAATGATAATTTTATCACTTTATGCTCCTCAACAAACCTCTTTATTCTTTCTGCCACCAAATATTTTCATATTCATCTTTAAAATGTTTAACTTAAGATTATTTGGTTTTAGTTGTGCAGAAAATAGTAGGTATTTGTCATAGTTTATGTTACATCGTGTTATCAAACTTTTGTGATAAATATCTATTTATGCAGCTAAAGGAAAAAATAAAGTAATATCTTAGTGGTTTTAAAATTACTTCATTTCTTTACTTATATACTAAGTAGGTTGAGCAGAATACATTCCCTGAATACCTGAATTCAAATAATCTATTATCTTGTGTTGCTTACTAGAAATGAAATGCCAACATGCATGTGCACAGCTGGTCTTGAGGCACTACCACAGAGATAGCTTCCCAGTAGTAGTTAGACCAACTATTAAGAGGCAGCAACTATAAAGAAAGAGAGATAAAATGCAGTATATAGCCCAGAGTAGTGTAACAATATTGAAATGCATTAGAAATAAAACACTATGCTGTCAGACAATACCCAGGTCACCAGCTCCAAATAAAATCAGTTTCCTTTGATGAATAAAGTATTCATGCTGTGCTATGTATTTCTCTTCCTTTCCACCCAGATGTGTTCCACTATGCCTGCATATGAACCATTTCTTCTCTTAAGTTGCTCTGGAAAGAGGAGGGGTTCAACTCTTTTCATATTAATACAAACTAGTCATTTGACATGAAAGCACAGAGTGGATAAGACTATAGAGCTAATCAAGGGGTAAATAACATTGAAATGCCTCCTTGCAGTATTTTGCCAAAGAAAATCATCATTCAAATAGCTGAAATTTGTTTCTTCCTGCTCAACTGAGGAAATACAAATTAAATCATCAGTACTCTTATCATCTCTCATGGCCTACTCTCATTTCCTCAGGAGCTGTTGTACTGACACTTTACACATAAGGTGCTGGAAGTTAAACTTTTCTCCTTCCCATGGGTTTTTTAGTCATCATCTTGTCCCTGTTGCACCGTTCCCCACTTGACCCCAAGCTACAATAAACAGGCTGAATGAACTGCTCTAAACAGAGCTGCTTACTTGTGTTTTCACCCTTTACAAGGGCCTCCTTTTGTTTCATTTGGTGAGTTTTCAACCAAGTATATTGTGGGATAGACATGGCAGAGCACTGAAGTAAAGAGAAGTGGGATGTGAATCAGTACAATTTCTCTGAAGGTGCAGCCTGGTTTCCACTCAGCTTTGAGAGTTTTGTTTGTAAAAGCATCAGATCTATTGCATTTGCAGAAGACTGCATGTAAACTTTTAATCCAGCCACACGTCATGAGCAATTACACAGTATGGGATCCAATGAGAGCACTAATATGTGCCACTACTTTTAGCTTTCCTAGATAAAATAGTAGTCCAATCCATCCTGTTCTACAGAGCTAAAAATTATACAAAAACCCTACATAAGAAACAAAACACAAATCTTTTTTAAGAAATTAAAAAAAAAAAGTATATAAAAAGTAAAAGTAATTTCCATCTAACCACAAACATCAAGAAGTCATGAGTGGAATAGGTACAAGAAAAGAGAAAAATCAATACAGGTTTGCCAAAAACTAAAAATACTCTAATATGGGACTAGTTAACTGCTATTAGAGCTAAGGAGACAGGAAACTAGAAAGAGGAACTTGAACTAACTGAAATAATAGTTAACACATGAGAATTACCATAGCATCTCTTCCCATTTAACACTGAGGTCTTGAAAATTTACCTATGATGAGTCAGAAAGAAGACTGTGAGTAACCTATTGACTCTATGATTATGTCCTGAAGATCACTTGAACAGACAGAATTGCGTTTGTGTTGTCACATTATCTGTCATTTCACCTTTCCCGTATCACTTATTTTCTTTTTTTGCTTCATAATTAAAACCTACTTCAGCTGTTCTTCTGCAACACTTACAATAATACTGAAACTGAAAAGGTAGTTAAAAAGCCTCCAGCTGACCCAAATAGTGACATCTCTTGAAGGCATAATATAGATATGTATTATATAATATATATATACTTCCATTGCCTTTACAAAGGCAGGTGGTTGGAGAAAAAAGCAACATGTAAAACCAAAACTGTATCTTCTCTTCTTGTAGTTATTTTCATTTTTTACATGCATCTGTTTTCATCTCAATGTAATAGAGATCAATAACAATATAAGCAACCTCAGCCCTTCTGAACAATCTTATTAAGGAGACTTATTCCCACATCTAAAAGATTGTCAAGATGGAGGTTAAAAAATAAACCTCTGAAAAGACAATCCTGTAGCTAGAAAAGTTATAAAGTTTTTTTACCATCAAACTTTTATTATTGTTTTATATATTTGATGAATGAAGTTATTTTTATGTATCTTTAGTGAAACTTATGGACCATATTTATTTTAAGGTTTCATGCATGCCAAGCCATGCATAGTCAATGTAATCATGTCAAGATTTTTGACTCTGAGGACCACTTACTCTCAATGAAATAACCACATAACTCTTCTTTCATCATCTAACAGCACCTTCCTCCCATTCCTGCAACCTATGAATACTCTCCTTCCTTTACATGGTAAGATGATCAAAACTAGCAAATGCTCTTTCTGTTGCTTTGTGAGTCTTCTTAGTGATTCTTCACCTTATCACCCTTACATCTTCTCTTGTCCTTGAGATCTTAAGCCCTGAAGCTGTTTCTGGGTATTACTAGAGAAAAACAAAACAAAACAAAACAACCAAAAGTAGTAATAAAATATAATAAACAAAAGAAAGCAATTTCATACCACTTCAATCTGACTTACTTTGCTTATATTTTAGTGGATTTTCGAAGCAGACCTGAAGATCCATTTGGATCTTGTGAGAAGGACAAAGTGTTTTTGTCAACGCAACCAGGAATAAACTTTGTTTAATGAAATTTAATGAAGGATTCCAGCAAGCAGGGATCAGCACTAATACTCTTGAAGTGCAGGCAGCTCAAAAGTTTCAGTACATTTCTATTGAGCAAGTCTCCATTCAACCTCTGAACTAAATACCAGTCACACATGTTCATAAAAAAGAAAAGGATCCCAAGCCTTCTGTGTAGAAATAGGAATATAAGAGATACTATAATATAAAAACAATGTATCACAAAGCCAAAACTAATATCGAGTGTTCTTGTTAAAAACAAACAAATGTGCTGACAGTAGCATGTTAGCTGCCAACTAATGAAACAGAGTTAAGTTCATATTAAGGACAGAGTCTTCACAAAAGCAACAAACTCTTTAAGAACAAAAAAGGGAATACATTCAATTAAACTTTTTCTGATGCTTTATTGCATTTAAATAAGTTTTTTTCTGAAACTAGAGGAAAAAAAATTGCAACAGTTAAACAGAAATACTTTCAATACAGTA